>CM042837.1:2320583-2419436 GCA_023653725.1 Bungarus multicinctus | reverse complement strand
GGGTTAATATGTGGTTGCTTATTATAATCATTAGGGTATTGTCCCCTACAAGAATATTTAACTACTTTTTACATTTTTACATTGCTTAAAGGTTTTATTGTAAGACTGAAAAGGGAAGAAAGAAATATATGGAGAATTTACAAAATGTTTAAATAAAAATAAAGTGGTACATTTATGGTAAATCACAATCTAGTGTTTTGAAATTTTACGATAAAGAAACTCTAATTTCAGATATTTCATATAGATATAATTTATTTAAAAAATGCAAATATATAGATTTTTTTTAAAAAAAACCTCTTTAGCAGAAAGCAATGGCTTTTGCTGAGGGATAGGAATGTTTAACTGCATTTTAAAAAATTTAACATTTCATTGTAAGACAGAATATAAAATACAAGGAATATACTGAGAACAACATGGGACCTTGATTGTTCTGTCAGAAAATTCCTCCTTATTTCCAGATTGAATCTTTCCTTTCAGTACCTTTCCCCCCAAGGATAGCTCCTATGGATGCCTATATCATCTAGATTCTAGAACAAGGATTTCCAACGTTGGCAACTTTAAGACTTGTGGACTTCAACTCCTAGAATTCCTCCTCCAGTCATGTTAGTTCAGGAATTCTGGGAGTTGAAGTCCACGAGTCTTAAACTTGCCAAGTGTGAAGACCCTTGATGTAGAATAATAGGGTTGGAAGGTTATAACAGGATAACCGAGGGCCGAAAAAGATCCTGGAGGTCTTCTTTCTTTCCTTCTGTTATTTTTCTGCATCATCGTTCTGCACTTTTTATGGGATGGAAGAGAATCCACGAGATTCTCCATCCGGTTCATTTTTGGAACCAAGAAACAACAACAACAAAAAGAAAGAAGTGGCTATAATATGTGGTTATTTATTTTTAAAGGAGATCAGGGTTTTTTCTCAGGCAAGAATATGGAACTGTTTTTATATTTTTAAATATTTTATTGTAAGATAGAGTATAAAATACAAGGAATACACTGAGAACTTTTAACACTTTGAGATCTAAAATTAGGATCAAATCAGGAATTAACAAAACCGCCAGACAAGACAAGGAGATTATTAATTCAACTCATAAGAATACAGTAACAATGAACAAGAATGTTTAACTAATCCAAAGCAGCATATTTATGGTAAAACAGAAGCTTCTATGTGTAAACATTACATTAAAAGGAACTCTAATTTCAGATATTCGATATATTAAATTATAATCTACAAACAAACAAAAAATCCAAACAAATACATTTCCTTTTAAAATTCCTCAGCAGCATCCAGCGGCCGTATGTGTGAAGACTGGGACATCCTGGTTGGAAGGGAGGGCTGGGGGTTCAAAACTTCAAGAGGAATGGCCGCGGCCAAATGAACAGAGAACCTCAGTTTCAAGGGGGTTGTGCTTCCTGGGCTTTGGCCAACAAGGCGCAGGGAAGCCATAGGGCAGATTGGGGGCAGACAGGAGGTGGCAGAGAGTTGAGCCTTTTGAGGGTTGGGTCTGGGGGGGACCAAGCCCAGAATGCTTGCATTGGGGTGGGTACTTCCTCCACAGCTCTCTATTCTCAGCGAAGGACTCTATTCACACTGGTGACTGCTGGCATTGTGGTTGCTAAGCGATACGGTCATGGGACCTGTTGGTTGACGACTCCATCAGTCTCTTGATGGCCGAAAGTCCAACCCCAAATGGGGCCGCACGTTCCCAGCCTGTAATCGCCCAGATGGACACGCCCAAGTAGATGTCCTCCAAGGACAGCCAAAGCTGGGATAACCGTAACGGAGGGAGATGTCCATTTCTTTCTCCCGCTCCTCAAAGACCTTGACCCTCCCCAGCGAAGTCCAGCAGGCAGCCTCCTCCCTCTCCTTCTGAGCCTCTCGCTTCATCTGCTCCCGAAGGGGCCGCTGCTCGTCCGTGATGGGTTGCGAGACCTCCAGGTCAGGGGGCGGCATCCTCCAGGGTCTGAATGTATCCCCTTTATACGGCGGAGATGAAGATGGGTCTTTAAGCCCTGGGGCTTTGGCTGGGGGTGCAAGGTTGCTGGAGTGCCCACCGTTTGGCCCTAAGCCAGCGGGCTTCCACCCCAGGCTGGTGCTTCTCCCAGCAGCTGCAGCCTGGCTTCTCCAGTCCCTGCTGCGTGAAAGTCCAGAGTCCCAGGCCTTTGGGGCAGGTGGGACCATGGCCGGGGGCAGCGGCTTCCCCAGGGGCCTTGGGGGCTGAGTAGGCACAGGGATTAAGGACCGTTTTGGCCAAGGCTGTGATGGTGGCTTAGGCAAATGATGGGAGGAAGGTTTGGACAGGAGGTGCGAAGGTGATTCCGACATGGAGGCTGCTGGGGGCTTGTATTGGGGAGGCAGCTGGGAGGCAGGTAGGAAGTGCAGTGGCAGCTTGGGTGCAGCGGTCAGAGGTTGAACGGAAGATGGATTGTATGGTGGTTTAGGCAAAAGGTTCTCTGGGATAAGATTGTCTGGAACAGGCTTGTAAGGCGGAACGGGAAGGACAGAGTTCTTGCTCGGCAGGGTCGAAACGGTCTGCTTGCCCAGCGGGTGAAACACTTGTACAGACTCCATCAGTTTGAAAGCCAGGTTGGTCTTTGGGATGGGCTGAGGGGCTCCTTCCGCTTCTCTTTTGGGGCAGCACTTCCTGCTCTTTGTGCCACACAGAGTCACGTTTTTCCTGGCTTCCTGTTTATCTTGGCTTTTAGGCTGACTCTTCTCCACGGCCAAAGAGGCAGGGCCCGTCTTAGAAGGAGAAGGAGAAGAGTCACATTCTTCCCCTGCTTGTTGCGGAAGGAGTCCAGGAAGCCCAACCTTTGGGTCTTCCTGAACGGTCAGAAGTTCAGAAGGCACCTTTGCCTGGGGGAGATCTTGAGCCCCCTGAGCACAAGGGGCGGCCTTGGATTTCGAGGCATCTGCTGCCCCCTTTGCAGAGATACTTTTGCAAGATTTGTTCCTTGGCTGCCCTTTTGCCCTGGTCTTAGGTGGCATTTGGTGCTGAGCTTTCTCCTCCTCCTTGGATTTCTTTGCCGGCGGCTCTTCGTCAGTCCAAGGGACTTTCCTTTTCCCTTTCCCTTTTGATAAGGTGTGGAACTGAGCATCATCTGGAAGGGACGGAAGAAAAATACCGCTCAGTGTCAGGAAACTCAGTCAGCAGCTCTGGCAGCACCTGGAGCTATAAGCCTGCCAAGGGAGGTCCTTCGTGTTCCTCCAGGAAGGAGGAGATGCATGGCCCAATAGGAACCCACCTCTCTGAAAGTAGAAAAGAAGGAAGGAAGGAAGGAAGGAAGGAAGGAAGGAAGGAAGGAAGGAAGGAAGAAAGAAAGAAAGAAAGAAAGAAAGAAAGAAAGAAAGAAAGAAAGAAAGAAAGAAAGAAAGAGAGAGAGAGAGAAAGAGAGAGAGAGAGAGAGAGAGAGAAAGAAAGAAAGAAAGAAAGAAAGAAAGAAAGAAAGAAAGAAAGAAAGAAAGAGAGAGAGAAAGCTCTGCACCATCTCTGTGCAGTCTTCCCCTCTGAAATGCTTTGGCACTCACCATTCAGCCCAAAATTTTTGCTACGGTCTGGCTCTGATGCTTCTCGGTCTCGAGGGGCCTGTGGGACCTCAGTCTTCGGACTGGCACCTGGCAGGTGTCCTCCTGGAGCTTGGCCTGCTGCAAGAAAGATGTCAAGAGGTGATTCTTCAAGCCAGGATCCTCTACCATACTATCCCCCAGGATAACAAGGGTCACTCTCTGCAGGTGACACCTGGTACCAGGTATATTTAGCACTCACCTTCCAACACTGGAAGGAGGCGAGGAACGTCCTCCAAATCGTAGTGTAAAGACGAAGAAGGAGCCAAAGGTGAGCCCACAAACTGGTGGAGGCTCCTCCTTGGCTGATCAAGGGATCCCGGCAGGTGGTAAGTCTGGGCCTTCCGTGGTTCCTCTTCAGGGGCTCTGATCTCTGAAAGAGTCAAGAAGAAAAACTGAGCAAGAGATGTGGACACCGTAGTATCCAAGCTGATCCTGCCCGGGTGGCTCAGTCTGCTGGTGACTCCTATCACGTTTTTGGAAGTGGATGAAGAGGCGGAAGAGGATGGAGACAGCTCTTGACTGAGGCCTGTGCCTACCAAGCAGCTGGTCCTGTTTCATAAATGAACTCAAGAAACATGTATTAAGGCCTCCAGGTCTTCAAGGAAGGTCTCTTCCCCTAGCTCTAACCTTTCTTGAGGACCCCCAGGATCGGTGGCCCGGGCTTCGAACATCTGTGGCCAGGTCTAATCTATGGCACTCTGGGGACGAGAGCCAAAGTTCCAGGTTGCCCAAGAGGCTCTCACCTTGCAAAGAGGCTGGCTGGCTGGCAGGAGGTCCGAGTGGCCACCTCTGTCCGAGTTGAAGGCCCACGTCAGAGGTGGTCTGTGCCTCTGAGTGACCCGAAAGCCGATGTTGGGGACAGGAGGATCTGGGGACCTTCTGTGCGGTGCCTGGGGCAGGGAGAGTTTGGTATGGAAGTGGCCGAGGTGCGTAGAAAGGCTGAGGAAAGGTAGAGATGGGAGGGTTACAGGCTGCCAGCTTGGCCAGTTGCAGTTGGTCCTCATGGATGGTTTGGAGGTGTGGCACTCCTGGAGGCACGAAGCTTTGCAGGCCGGCGCTGCCTGCGAGCAGGTGGGCAGGCAGATGGGGGAAAGGAGGCTGGATCCAAAGGTTGCTCAGAACCGGTGCTGCCATTCCCGAGATATTCGGAAGGCTGCTTCCCAGGGCAGGTATGGCTATTAGTATTGGGCAGCCTGGAGTCGGAAGGCTCAGCTTGTCTGGGGTCTCTGTGTTATGCGCCTGATCTGCAAAACACACATCAAAAGAAGGACAGAGGTCAGAAGCCGTGTTTTCTGTTTCTATCAAGGAACCTCGCTGGTCCCGTATTGGATCTGGGTCCTCCCAGTGTCCAGGGAGGGACTAAGCAGACCTGTTCCTCCCCCAGGCACAAAGCCCTCCCCACAGCACACCTGACCCAGGATGAAAGGGAAAGGAAGACGATTGGGAAAGAATGGAGCCTTTTACAATGTCCTTGGAAGGAGACGGGGCGGCTGAGGGCATCCTGTAGTTTAGCCCCGAGTCCCATCCTGAGTGGATTGAGAGAAGTAGCCCGGCCTACACCCTGCTGACCTCAGGGTCCTTCCAAAGGAAAATACTTGGGGTTCAAAAGCAGGGACCCCCCCCCCCAAGAGCGGATATCCCTGCTAACCTTTAAAAGGGCCCCAAACGGTCTTCTTGGCCCCAGAGAAATAACGCAAGCTGGATATTTGGTTTCCTGTTTTGTGTTGCCTATTTCTTTTCCTCCCCCTGCCAAACTTTTGATGTGATGAGGGAATAGGATTCAAAACCTGTTTCTGTCCAAAACTACATTGGGAAACATTTATTGGAAGTGGATATCAAACTCCCACTGAATATAGCGCCGAAGATATGAGCACAATCCAAGAAAAAGAAGTCAAGAACTTCCCAAAATTGTACTGAGAGATGGCTCACCCCATTGGTTTCCTTCCAACTGCCTTCCTATTTCTATTTCCTTCCCTTGGGTAGCCCGCCCCCAAACCTTCTCCTTTCCCCAGCTGTGCACTGTGTGTAATGCCATATTTGCCTCTCCGTGGGATTTCTGGAGGAACAAGGGATCCCTTCCAAGAGCGAGATGGCCCAATTCCTACCTGCCATCATGGGGAAAAGGTTGCATTTTGAATGCTGGTAGACAAGGATGCTGCCTCTAACCTGCCAGCGTCCAGTAACGAGCGGTCAGTAAAAGTGGAATCGTTTAAAAGTGTTTACTCCCGTCCCTACGGTAACCCTGCACATTCTGAGATGCAGGGAGAATGTTCAGAGTAGAACCTGAGGATGGAACGTGATGTCACTGCGGAAGGCCAGGAGCCCATCGGCGATGGCTATCAAGAGCTAAGCCTGGGAGGAAAGAAAACGTCCATCCTTCTCCTGGCCACTCACCTTCCCTGGTGGCCAATCGTCCCCTTCAGAGATGTGGGAAATAGCTTTCATTTGGCCAGTAGATGACTTCTTTATGCCTTCGGCTACCCTGAGGGACTTAAGGGGTTGCATCCTCAGACCCAAATCCCTCAATGGTTTGGTGATTGTAATGCTGCCCTACATTTCAGGACCATCACAAGGAAACACGGGGCGGTAAACTTTTATTTTCAAAGGGCCATCCCTATGTGCTGTAGATCTTGGGATGTTGGCAATATCCAAAGCCTTGCTAGGCGGCCTTCCATCTACCTGTGCCCAAGAGGGGGACATTGTGTGAGTTTTACACTTGTGATGACTTTCTAGAGCGGGTGAAGTCCCCACAATCATTGAGCATCTTCTTTCTTTGTTGGTTTTCTTGCTGTCTCCATTCTGTCTCCATTGGGAATTTGGTTGGAATGTAAGTGGGATTTTCGTTTTTGCAATTTTAGGTTTCACTCTTTGGATTTCTGTTCCAGGTTTTGGTTTTCCATTATACGCTGCTGGGAGCCATTGATGGAGATGGACAGCTATACAAATAAGATGGATGGACAGAGAATTTCCTAATTTTTGTGTGTGTGTGTGTGTGTGTGTGTGTGTGTATGCATGTGTGAAGATAAAATGTTAGAACTTTATTTCTTGTGTAGATTGAACCTAATGGAGGTGCATTGCATTTTAAAGTTTGGTGATCAAAAGATATTGGAGGGTGTTCTTTTTCGCTGCTGCACTATGAAATAAGGAATATTACTCTTCAGATATCTATTGATGTACAAGAAAGCAAGTTTTTTTTTTTTTAAAAAATAACCATTTTCTGGGTGCAAGTTGTGCCGAAATAGGCACTGCCACAAGGAAAAGACATGCTTCATACTTCATTGGTCCCTGTTTTATAGACACAACGAAGGGGAACCATGTCATGAGTTGATTGAGTTTGACAGCAGGAAGGGGTAGGGGGGCAGGGTGGACGTGGCCAGGGTGAGGCGGGCAGCTTCACCTCACTTGTGTTGGGGTGTCTATGGTGGCCTGAATGCTCCAGTTTTAAAATCGTGCTCCTCTTCTTCCAGTTCAGATTCCCTCTTTATACATTCAGAATATCAGTTAAATAAATGAAAGAATATATATTTAAAGTGGGAAAAAGTGGGCCCCCATTTTGCTATCTAGAATTTCTATTAAAAATTATATATGTGAATACAAACAATGTACATTTTAGCACACGTCACTGCTTTGATTTCATTGCTGTTGGTGCAAATACTTTGAAAAATCCAACCCAGATTGGACCCTGTAACTTTATCCTGATACACCTCTATTCGCCTTCATTTGGTTTCATTAAAATCATGTCCCATTCATCCAATGTTCCCTTTAGCGTAATCTCGTGGCAGAGTCGGAGATTCTGTTGGGCTCCCTGCCTCTGTTCCTAGAACCTGTGCATCACTAGTGTCTACAGGTGTGTTTGTGTGTGTGTGTCCATGGGTGTCAAAATCTGCAGGATGGCAATTGTAACCCTGCACCCACCAATTTCATCATCTTCATCCACCCAAAATGGGGATCCTTGTTTAAAATGCTGGCTGTTTTATCACAGTCTTCAGATCTGGGTTGTACAGTACAATTGTGCTGTATTTGGTTGGTCACAGTCGGGGACCGAAGGGCTGTTTTCAACACAGTTGAATTGTCTTCTCTTCTGTCCAGGAAATGAAGATCGAAGGTTCCTTATGGCCCCCTTGATTTTTCATGTGAGGATTTGTTCCGTGATTTGAAGAAATTAATGAACCCAACTCTCTAGTCCCCAAGTATTTCTATTGTTCCAATCTCCACATGCATTTTATTTTGTTCCATGTAAATAACTATGGATTGAATAGCATTATTGTGTTATCTCCCATTCCACCTTTTTCATGACAGTATAAACCAATATCAAGTTGAATGAATGAAGGAATGAGGGAATGAATGAATGAATTCTTTATTGGCCAAGTGTGAATAGACACACAGGGAATTTGTCTTGGTGCATATGTTCTCAGTGTGCATACAAGTTGTTAATTAATATCAAGGAAAGTCAAGAAAAAAGATGAAGTTGGTGATGTGAAAGGTTTATTCAGATTCATTCACATGTTGAGAGATTTAATCAGGTTCCTCTAGGAGAGGAGATCAGAATAACAGCACATTGACGATGGTAGATGGACCATTGTCTTGCATCTTAGAGGGGCGCCTGTACAGCTACTGAACCTTAAATCGAAGAAATACGAAAGAAGAAGAAAAAGTCTTGGTCAGTTCTTGGCATGGAGAAATCTCATGATGGAAAATACATTTTGCGTGTCCCTTTGTTTGATCTCAACAGGGATTATGAGTTTCTTGGAGACCTGCAACCAGGCCCAGCAGGATGAACAAAAGGACTGCCCAGCTGCCCCCCAGCCCTGAGAGGCCAAGAGAAAGGAGGGGAAGCAGGGAGAAATCCTTGCCAGCCTCAGTTTCTCTACTCGCTTCTGCACCTGACAATCCTGGGTCTCCACCTAATACTCTTGGCTCAACATTAGAAGGATAAACAAGGGGCTCAACTTCTCAATGGCCTCGAAATTGAATATCATTAGCCAGAGAGGAAGGGATCACATAGTGACCGACATTAGCGATGGGGGATTATCACGAAAGGCAGTTCACTAAAATGCTTAGGCAGAAAGTTTCTGCATCTGAATATTGTGTGCATTAGGGGTGCGATGGCTCAGCAGGTAAAGACTCTGAGTTTGCCGGCTGGAAAACCGGCAGGCCAGGTTTGAGTCCCCAGTGCTGCCTGATGGGGGGAGCTCACGTTCCCTGTCCCATCTCCTGGCCACCTAGCAGTTCAGAGACAAGTAAATGTGAGTAGATCAATAGGTATCATTTCAGCATGAAGATAACAGTGTCCCATGCACCACGGCATATAGTCATGATGGCCACATGACCATGGAAGTGTATTTGGACAATGCAGGCATCCTTGACTAAGAAATGGACATGACTGAACATGGGAAACTTTAACTTGAATTTTTATCGGTGTGCATGGATATGTGCTATCTCAAACGGTGTAAAGTTGCTCCATTTTAACTTAATTAAATAAACAAACAAACTCACTGAACATTTCTGGCTTAAGTTAAAAAAATCATGTGCAAAGTCAAATATGTGATTGCTGCTGGGAAGATCTTCCTACCTCTGGTAGCAGTGCTTCCCATAAATACGGTGCAGGCCTCTGTGGCAATTAACCTTTTGATATTACAACATGGTGGTGTTTATGTTGTCTTTGAATGTACTTAAAGCTTCTTTCTAAGTAAGAAAAAAGACTCCAATTAAACCTGCAGCTCAGACAAATGGTTGTCTGAAATGTTATAGGGTCTGCTGCTTGAGCAGGGGTTGGACTAAAAGACCCGCAAGATCCCATCCAACTCTATTACTCCGTCATTTTGCACAGCCAAATCGCCAAATGGTACCAGGAAACCAACCGCTACAGTTGTGGGAAATCCACTGTTGGACAAATGTGGCAGGGACATAAATGATCTGCGCTAGCTGCAAAGCAGGGGTGGATTCAGCCGGTTTGGACCGGTTCTGGCAAAACGGATGTTAAATTTACATTTGGTTCACAGAATCACTAGTTGAAATGACTGGCTGGTCCCGCCCACCCCTCCCCCCTCCCCTCCCAGGAGTCTGCGTGGAGGGTCTGGGAGGGGGGAAAACAGGCCTTCCGGAAGTGCTGTATTCGCCCTCCCAGGGGCCCGAGGGAAGCCTCCAGACTCTGGGGAAGGTGAAAAACGGCACTCGCAGAAGTTTCGGTAGGCCGAGCCCACCATGGCCACGCCCACCCCGCCACCAGGCAGCGAATCAGTGGGTGGGATTTTTGAATCCCACCCCTGCTGCCAACCATTTTATGTTCCTTATTTTTCAGATTGGCTGAAGACTTGCTACAGGGAGGAAGTTTGTTCTCCATAGCATCTGAGGAGAGGAAGAGAAGCAGTGAGTGGAAGGTAGTCAGGTTGAAAACACTCCCAAGTGCACTTCCAGCAATTAATTCATGGATAAGAGCAAAGGAAGGCTACAGGCGACTATTTTCTCCTTTCCTGAGGCTTCAGGAACCCCTTTACAAGTTTTCTGAAAGAAGCAAAATATTTGCTCAGATGAAGAAGGAACTTGATTACCCCACGTAAAGTTGGGATTATCTTTGAATCCCTTTCCAGCGATTTTTTGACATGTAGCCAGCATGAAAAAGAAGGCAATCAGGATGAAGAAAACTCTCTAAGAAAGTAGAACAAGAAAAAATACAATAAGTGACCAGAGAAACCATGTCCAGTTGCAAAACTCATTGACTCAATGGCTATTTTTTTGGCCTCCTTCTTTTTCTTTCTCTTTTACCCAATTTCTTTAATTTCTAGATAGCTATTCAAAGTGGGAAGCCAAATTCCAAACAACTAAATGGAAATAATTAAAGCAGTTGAAATCAATCGTTATGTTTGGAATTCAGCAATGTCTTTTCTCCTGAATGTTCTAGTGGGAGATTTGTGAATCCATAAACAATAACATAATTTTAATGGAAGTTCCTTCCTTCCTTCCTTCCTTCCTTCCTTCCTTCCTTCCTTCCTTCCTTCCTTCCTTCCTTCCTTCCTCCCTCCCTCCCTCCCTCTCTCCCTCCCTCCCTGTGAAAAAAGGCCAATCCCTAATCTATATTACTGAGTTGATATATTCCCCCATACAAAAATTGGTGTTTCTTCATGTGTATCTACTGGTAATCCTTCTAAATACCTAGAAAATAAAATCTTTCTGAGTCCCTTGCCCAAAAATTACATCAGCAATGCCTGGATTTTACACTCCTCTCACATACCCCAAAGTGCAATTAATTAGTTTTGCAAATCCTTCTTTTTCCACTATCTCTCTTTTGATGTTCTAAAGGAGCGTCTGATTGCATTTGATGCTCTGTTAATATTTATTCATGTATTTTTATTTTCAGCTTTATTTCACCCAAATAATATCCAGAAAGCTGCCTCATATTATTCATCTCATTCCTACAGAAATTCTCTTCTTACATCCAACTCATCTCAAACTCTTGCTGCAAAGCAGAGTAAACAATTTTGCTCACCATCTTGGATTTGGGGAAGAATTAAGGAAACTCTTGGTAGGCGGAATGACAAGCAGTAGCAGCTCTCTCTGAGGCCACCAAGGAATTTGTTCCTCCAATTTATATAGAAGTAGAAGACGGCAGTGTAAAAAAGGAGAGTCCCTATTACCAATTTGCTGGGTGCAAGTTGTGCCGACATAGGTACTGCCAAGAGGAAAAGACATGCATCATACTTCATTGGTCTGTGATAGACATAATCAAGGGGAACCATGTCATTAACTTCAGAACAACATAGTAAAGAAAAAACCACGTGATGGAAAGATTAAGTAGAATGGGAGGACTGGAAACAGCCAGATGTGCTTAAATAGCTTGTTTGGTTGTCTTGTTTGGCTAATTCATCTGGTTCTCTGCATGATACGATTTACAGAGTCCATGTTTTTCTGGACAGTGCCTTTCATAAGTATTTCTGCATTTGAATCACATTTCAACGATGGTTTTCAAACTTTACTTCATGCTCTTCCTGTACCGAAAGCAACCTGGATTGCAAATCTGAAACATTCAATGCATCCTTAATAGTTCAGTTGATTTCCTATGCTTTATCTCAAACACACGACCAGTAAAATAATTCTTGGGGACCTTCTTGGTAACTTTTATTACATTATAATTTGTAGTTCCTTTCCCCCAATTTTGGAATGGCTCATTATCTTGTTTTGTCTGTTAATCATCCCATTATCCTTTGCAGGCTGGAGTCAGGGCAACTGTTACTGAATGGAGCTGAGTGTTTATTGGCCAGATGCCCTTCCTGTTGCCAATGTGGAGTTTGCAGCAGATATATTTATTTATTTATTTATTTATCAATTGCTTACAATATAACAGGTATAAGTATAAACATAATTATGAATACATGAAATGGATACATATAAGAAAAATAAAAAGAAACAATAGGACAGGGATGGTAGGAACGTTGGTGCGTTTGTGTACGCCCCCTACAGACCTCTTAGGAAAGGGGTGAGGTCAATAGTAGACAGTCTAAGGTCTAAGTTTTGGGGGTTTGGGGAAGAAACCGCAGAGTCAGGTAGAGTATTCCAGACATTGACCACTCTGTGGCTGAAGTCATATTTCCTGCAATCAAGTTTGATGCGATTAACCTTGAGTTTGTATCTGTTGTTTGCTCTTGTATTGTTATGGTTGAAGCTGAAGTATTCATTGACAGGTAGGACATTGCAATGTATGATTTTACATACTATACTTAGATCAACTACTTAGGCGTAGTTCTAGGTTTTCTAGGTCTAGAATTTTGAGTCTGGTGGCATAAGATATTCTGCAACGAGTAGAGGAGTGGAGAACTCTTCTTGTGAAATATTTCTGGAATTTCTCAACTGCATTAATATCAGATATGTAATGCGGATTCCAGGCTGATGAGCTGTATTCAAGTATTGGTCTAGCAAATGTTTTGTATGCTCTAGTTAATAGTGTGAAATTACCAGAGAAAAATCTACGCAGGATTAGGTTAACAACTCTTAATGCCTTTTTGGCTATGTAGTTATGGTGAGCTCTAGCACTTAGATCATTAGAGATGAGTACTCCAAGATCCTTGACAGAGTTTGGATCATCAACAAGGTCTTCACTATTCAGCTTGTATTTTATTTTCTGATTTTTTTTGCCAATATATAAGACAGAGCATTTATTAGTTGAGATTTGAAGTTGCCATTTGTTTGACCATTCTGATACATAGTCAAAGTCTTTTTGAAGGGTAGCAGTATTATCTGTGGAGTTGAAGAGCTTTACATCATCAGCGAAGAGAACGCAGTTGCTCTTAATATGATCACAGAGGTAATTTATGTAGAGTATGACGAGAGTTGATCCTAGAACACTGCCTTGGGCGACCCCACTGTTGACAGCCACAGGATTTGATAGGACACTCCAATTTTGACAATTTGTTGTCTGTTTTACAGGAATGCTTCTATCCAGTTATGTAGGTGTCCAGAGATACCGTAAAGTTTTAATTTTAGGAGTAGTTTGTCGTGTACCACTGAATCAAAGGCTTTACAGAAGTCTGTGTAAATTGTGTCTATTGCTTTTCCCTGATTGAGTTGTGCAGTCCATATGTTTTTTCAGTGTAAGAGTTGCAGATTACAGGATAGTTTTTTTCTGAAACCAAATTTTTTATTAGAGAGTAGGTTATTTGTCTCAAAGTGGAGGATAACGGATTGGTTAATTGATTCCATGACTTTACAGGTGACGCAGCATAAAGAGATTGGTCTGTAATTTTCAACTAGGCTAGGGTCTCCCTTTTTGAAGATGGGAATGACTGTGGCTAGTGACCATAGATTTGGCAAGGAGCTGGTCCTGAAAGATTTTTCAAAGATTATGCTTAGAGGTTCGGCTATGGCAGTGGATAGCTTTTTTAAGAAGTAGGCACAAACTCCGTCCAGTCCAATAAATAGAGATGGCTTTAGATTGCATAGTGCTTTTTCAACATTGTCTACTGTAGAATCAATAAGTATCATTGTAGTTGTCTATGGTTTGACTAGGAAATACTGGGCATGATCCATTGCTGTTTACAAATACTGAGCCAAAGAATGTGTTAAAGAGGTTCACTTTAATGGTGTCATCGTTGCAGTCTTTCTCATTACATCCTTTCAGGGCTGGGATGGACCTTGAGATTTTTAGTTTGTTGTTACAAAATTGTGGAAAGTGCAGGTGGAATTGGTGCATAGAAGATTTTCCTCTTGTTTAATGGGATAATTGTGCATTCAGTCTTTATCTGTTGGCATAAATTTTTGTATCAGTTTTTGAAGTTGGCAATGTGACCAGATTTGTTTTTCCACCAAAGTGGTTTCTTTTTGGATTGAAGCTTCCTTATTGATAGGGGTAATTTGTTTTTTCTGGTTTTGGGAGTTGTTATTGGTAATAGTTTGATGACTCTTTTGACTTCAGGTAAAAATATGTTGTAATGGTCTTCAACAGTATTGCATCCAGTGACTAGAAGTTTCCAATCAAGGGATCAGAGATCATGGTCTATAAGATCATAGTTATCTTTTTTGAAGTTATAATTGGGGATCCCGTCATTATGGTGATTATGGTGTGGACATATGTTGAGACAAAAGTCAATCACGCTGTGGTCACTGTTGGAAAAGAGTTCTTTAATTTGTATTCCATAAATTGAATTCAAACTATTGCAGAAGATGAGATCGAGGCAGTTGTTAAGTCTAGTACTGTTGGTTACCAATTGTCCCAGTCCCAGATTTGTTACAGCATTGTAGAAGGTTGCATGTATAGGTTCAGTTTTACATTCATTTTTACATTCATTGTGCCCAGAGAGAGAAATATCTGTACCTAGGATTGAACTTGAAACACAGTGAGGCATCTGGAGAATTGCCTGAATAAATTTGGATTCACTTTTTCTAAAGATAGAAAGCGGAGGATCTGAGCAGGTAACAAAGGAGCTGTGCTAGCGATTTGGCCTGGGAAGGCTTAAACGTAACATGAACAAAATATCCTCCCATCAAGCAAAAAAACCCTGGAGAATTGCCTTAGCTGATCTTTGGCCAGAGGCAGCTGCCTATCCGCAATGTGCTTTCCTTGAACCTGTAGCATGTATGATGACAGCCCAATATTGAAAGGTGGCGAAATGCAGGATAATGATATTTCTTCCTCCAGTTTTAAAACCGTGGTCACCTTCTTCCAGTTCAAATTCCCTCTTTGTATATTCAGCCTATAGCTTAAATAAATGAGATAATATATTTTCAAGCAGAAAGAGGTTGACCGCCAAAGTGGAAAATACATATGCTTTGTAGATTTTATTGATTCAGCAGAAGGGACTGTTTGTCTTAGTTCCCAGTGTAAGGAAGGAGCAAATTCTTTATTTCCCTTTTCATGTTGCTCTAATATTTTCATGTCCCATTAACATTAAGGAAGTAAGAACTGCCCATAAGATACGGTTTCATTGCGTTCCTGGACTGATGTACAAAATGCACGGTGGCATTAAAATAGAACAATAAGCTAGCCTTCGTTTGAGGTGCTCTAACATTGGAAGATTTATGGGACAGAGCTGTGGAGCTTAGCAGAAAAACAAGAGGGAAAATTGAAAGAAGAACAGATAACAGATAATCAGAGTTGGAAGGGATCTTATATGTCATCTAGTCCAGGGGTCTCCAACCTTGGCAACTTTAAGACTTGTGGACTTCAACTGCCAGAATTCCTCCTCCAGTCATGTTAGCTCAGGAATTCTGGGAGTTGAAGTCCACAAGTCTTAAAGTTGCCAAGATTAGAGACCCCTGATCTAGTCCAACCCCCCACCCAAGTGGGAGACCCTTCACCATTTCTGACGAATGGCAGTCCAATCACTTCTTGAAGGTCTCAAGTGATGGCGCTCCCACAACTTCTGAGGGCAACTTCTGTTCCATTGGTTAATTGCTCTCCCTGTCAGAAAATTCCTCCTTATTTCCATGTTGAATGTCTCCTTGTTCAGTTTGCAGCCATTATTCGTTGTCCGGCCTTCAGGTGCCTTGGAAAATAGATTGACCCATTCCTCTCTGTTGCAGCCCCTCAAATACTGGAAGACTTCTATCATGTGTCCCCTGGTCCTTCTCTTCCCTAGACTAGCCAAGCCCAGTTCCTGTAACCGTCCTTCATATGTTTTAGTCTTCAGTCCACGAATCGTCCTGGTTGCTCTTCTCTGCACTTTTTCTAGAGTCTCAACATCTTTTTTACAGGGTGGTGACCAAAACTGGATGCAGTATTCGAAGTGTGGTCTTACTAAGGCTTTATAGAGTGGTATTACTACCTCCCTTGATCTCGATTGTATCCCTCTGTTAGTGCAACTTAGGACTGCATATGCTTTTTTGGCTGCTGCAGCACACTGCTGGCTCCTATTTAGCTGCTTCTCCACTAAGACTCCAAGATCCCTCTCCCAGTTGCTGTTATTGAGCCTGGTTTCACCCAATCTATATACAGACTTTGGGTTTTTCTTGCCTAGGTGTAGGACTTTACTTTTCTCTACGTTAAATTTCATTGTGTTATATACGGCCTAGTGTTCTAATCTGTCAAAATCCATCTTGCCTATAGTATAACTGCAGCAGGCTTCATTTTTACACAATTTTTTTTAAATTTAGATTTATATGCCGCCCTTCTCCGGAGACTCAGGGCGGCTGACAGTCTTTAGAGCACCATGCTAAGTGCTCGACAATAGCCTTCATTCCATTGTATATGCCTGCTTATTATTAGGGCTTTTTGGCCCCCCCAAGCGGCATTTTTTTACAAAGTCAGCTTTGTAAATTTTCACATATTTTTCACATATTTTTTTCATATTTTCAGTATGAACATGAACATAGTTCTTTGGTTGGACATTGAATCTTGCTCTCAGGAATGAGCATTTCTATCACCATCCTAACAACCAGATTGGGCTTTCATGATCTTAGCTTTCATGGTTTCTGAAATTTCAAAGGTGTTGTAGTTCCCTTTCCGGTTCTGAAGAAGAACTAGATGTGAGTTGTGTTACAATCATCCTTGAATGGAAGATTTTGCTATCAAGGGATTCCAGCTGAAGCTTTGATCATTTCCAACAATAAGAATAAACCATTGCCATGTAGAAAGCAAGCAATACCTTTTGAAGCATGTATGATGACACCCCAATATTGAAAGATGGCCAAACGCATAATATTTCTTCCCCCAGTTTTAAAATCATACACCTCTTCTTCCAGTTCAGATTCCCTCTTTATACATTCAGAATATAGCTTAAACAAATGAGAGAATATATTTTAAAGCGGAAAAAGGTGGGCCCCCATTTTGCTATCTAGAATTTCTATTAAAAATTATGTATGCAAGTACAAAGCAGCACACATATTAGCACACATCACTGCTTTGATTTCATTGCTGTTGGTGCAAATATTTTGAAAAATCCAACCCAGATTGGACCCTGTAACTTTATCCTGATACACCTCTATTCGCCTTCATTTGGTTTCATTAAAATCATGTCCCATTCATCCAATGTTCCCTTTAGCGTAATCTCGTGGCAGAGTCGGAGATCTTGCTGGGCTCCCTGCTTCTGTTCCTAGAACCTGTGCATCACTAGTGTCTACAGGTGTGTGCATGTGTGTGTGTGTCCATGGGTGTCAAAATCTGCAGGATGGCAATTGTAACCCTGCACCCACCAATTTCATCATCTTCATCCACCCAAAATGGGGATCCTTGTTTAAAATGCTGGCTGTTTTATCACAGTCTTCAGATCTGGGTTGTACAGTACAATTGTGCTGTATTTGGTTGGTCACAGTCGGGGACCGAAGGGCTGTTTTCAACACAGTTGAATTGTCTTCTCTTCTGTCCAGGAAATGAAGATCGAAGGTTCCTTATGGCCCCCTTGATTTTTCATGCGCGGATTAGTTCCGTGATTTGAAGAAATTAATCAACCCAACTCTCTAGTCCCCAAGTATTTCTATTGTTCCAATCTCCACATGCATTTTTAGGTTGTTCCATGTGAATAAATATGGACTGAATAGCATTGTTGTGTCATCTGCCATTCCACCTTTTCCATGACATTATAAACCAATATGAAGTCAAATGAATGAATGAATGAATCAATGAATGAATGAATTCTTTATTGGCCAAGTGTGATTAGACACACAGGGAATTTGTCTTGGTGCACATGCTCTCAACAAGTTGTTAATTAATATCCTTCCAGGTTCGCTTTAAAGTATTGGTTTTGGCCTTTAAAGCGCTCCATGGCATCGGACCAGGATACTAACAAGACCGCATTCTGCCAGTAGTCTCCCACTGACCGGTGCGCTCCCACAGAGAGGGTCGCGACAGCATCTATGTGCCACCTGGTGACCCCGAGGAATAGGGCCTTCTCTGTGGGGGCACCTACCCTTTGGAATGGGCTTCCCCCGGGGCTACAGAAAACCACTGACCTGAGGGCGTTCAGACGTGATCTGAAAACCTGGCTCTTTGAGCAGGCTGGCCTGAGCTGACTTCAAATGGGATTTTAAATAAGGGATTTTTGAATTGATTGGTTGGGGTATGAAAGTTTTAGCTTATTTTAATCGGGGTTTTTAAATTTTTAATTGGCAGCCCATAATTTAATTCTTTTTTAATTGTATTTATATTTGTAATTTATATATATTTTAGTTGGCTGTTCACCGCTTTGAGTCCTTCAGGAGAAGGGCGGTATATAAAATTATTTAATAAATAAAATAATAAAATAAATATCAAGGAATGGCAAGAAAAAAGATGAAGAGGGTGATGTGAAAGGTTTATTCAGATTCATACACATGTTGAGAGATTTAATCAGGTTCCTCTAGGTGAGGAGATCAGAATAACAGCACATTGACGACTGTAGATGTACTGTTGACTTGCATCTTAGAGGGGCGTCTGTACAGCTACTGAACCTTCAATCGAAGAAATGCGAAAGAAGAAGAAAAAGTCATGGTCAGTTCTTGGCATGGAGAAATCTCATGATGGAAAATACATTTTGCGTGTCCCTTTGTTTGATCTCAACAGGGATTATGAGTTTCTTGGAGACCTGCAACCAGGCCCAGCAGGATGAACAAAAGGACTGCCCAGCTGCCCCCCAGCCCTGAGAGGCCAAGAGAAAGGAGGGGAAGCAGGAAGAAATCCTTGCCAGCCTCAGTTTCTCTACTCGCTTCTGCACCTGACAATCCTGGGTCTCCACCTAATACTCTTGGCTCAACATTAGAAAGATAAACAAGGGGCTCAACTTCTCAATGGCCTCGAAATTGAATATCATTAGCCAGAGAGGAAGGGATCACATAGTGACCGACATTAGCGATGGGGGATTATCACGAAAGGCAGTTCACTAAAATGCTTAGGCAGAAAGTTTCTGCATCTGAATATTGTGTGCATTAGGGGTGCGATGGCTCAGCAGGTAAAGATTCTGAGTTTGCCGGCTGGAAAACCGGCAGGCCAGGTTTGAGTCCCCAGTGCTGCCTGATGGGGGGAACTCACGTTCCCTGTCCCATCTCCTGGCCACCTAGCAGTTCAGAGACAAGTGAATGTGAGTAGATAAATAGGTATCACTTCAGCATGAAGATAACCGTGTCCCATGCACCACTGCATATAGTCATGATGGCCACATGATCATGGAAGTGTATTTGGACAATTCAGGCACCCTTGACTAAGAAATCGACATGACTGAACATGGGAAGCCTTTACTTGAACTTTTATCGGTATGCATGGATATCTGCTGTCTCAAACGGTGTAAAGTTGCTCCATTTTAACTTAATTAAATAAACAAACAAACAAACTCACTGAAAATTTCTGGCTCAAGTTAAGAAAAATCACATGCAAAGTCATATATCCAATCCCTACCAGGAAGATTTCCTACGTCTGGTAGCAGTGCATCCCAGGCCTCTATAGCAATTAACCTAAGGTCGAGGGTTGGAATTCATGGTTTCCACTGCTTGGAATGTTCTCTTCTACATAAGGAAAAAGACTCCAATTAAACCTTCAGCTCAGACAAACGGTTATCTGAAATGTTATAGGGTCTGCTGCTTGAGCAGGGGTTGGACTAAAAGACCTGCAAGATCCCATCCAACTCTATTACTCCGTCATTTTGCACAGCCAAATCGCCAAATGGTACCAGGAAACCAACCGCTACAGTTGGGGGCTGCTGTGGGAAATCCACTGTTGGACAAATGTGGCAAGGACATAAATGATCTGCGCTTGCTGCAAAGCAGGGGTGGATTCAGCCGGTTTGGACCGGTTCTGGCAAAACGGATGTTAAATTTACATCTGGTTCACAGAATCACTAGTTGAAATGACCGGCTGGCCCCGCCCACCCCTCCCCCCTCCCCTCCCAGGAGTCTGCGCGGAGGGTCTGGGAGGGGGGAAAACAGGCCTTCCGGAAGTGCTGTATTCGGCCTCCCAGGGGACCGAGGGAAGCCTCCAGACCCTGGGGAAAGTAGGCCGAGCCCACCATGGCCACGCCCACCCCGCCACCGGGCAGTGAATCGCTGACTGGCATTTTTGAATCCCACCCCTGCTGCCAACCATTTTATGTTCCTTATTTTTCAGATTGGCAGGACCTCCTTCTCAAGCCTGAAGACTTGCTACAGGGAGGAGGTTTGTTCTCCATAGCATCTGAGGAGAGGAGGAGAAGCAGTGAGTGGAAGGTAGTCAGGTTGAAAACACTCCCAAGTGCACTTCCAGCAATTAATTCATGGATAAGCAGCAAAGGAAGGCTACAGGTGACTATTTTCTCCTATCCTGAGGCTTCAGGAACCCCTTTACAAGCTTTCTGAAAGAAGCAGAATATTTGCTCAGATCAAGAAGGAACTTGATTACGGTTGATCAAGTCAGGAGGCTGTAAGCCTCTCTGTTGCGGTGCTCCTTGACACGTAGCCAGCATGAAAAAGAAGGCAATCAGGATGAAGAAAACTCTCTAAGAAAGTAGAAGAAAAAATACAATAAGTGACCAGAGAAACCATGTCCGGTTGCAAAACTCATTGACTCAATGGCTATTTTTTTGGCCTCCTTCCTTTTCTTTCTCTTTTACCCAATTTCTTTAATTTCTAGATAGCCACTATTCAAAGTGGGAAGCCAAATTTCAAACAACATAATTGGAAATAATTAAAGCAGTCAAAATCAATGTTTATGTTTGGAATTCAGCAATGTTTTTTCTTCTGAATGTTCTAGTGGGAGATTTGTGAATCCTTTCTTCCTTCCTTTCTTCCTATGAAAAAAGATCAATCCCTAATCTGAGTTGATATATTCCCCCATTCATTACTGAGTTGATATATTCCCCCATTCAAAAATGGGTGTTTCTTCATGTGTATCTACTGGTGATCCTTCTAAATACCTAGAAAATAAAATCTTTCTGAGTCTCTTGTCCAAAAATTACATCAGCAATGCCTGGATTTTACACTCCTCCCAAATTCCCCAAAGTGCAATTAATTAGTTTTGCAAATCCTTCTTTTTCTACTATCTCTCTTTTCTCTCTATCTCTCTATCTCTCTATCTTTTCTCTTACTATCTCTCTATCTCTCTTTTGATGGTCTAAAGGAGCGTCTGATTGCATTGCATATTATGCTCCGTTAATATTTATTCATATTTTTATTTTTTGTATTTTTATTTTCAGCTTTATTTCACCCAAATAATATCCAGAAAGCTGCCTCATATTATTCATCTCATTCCTACAGAAATTCTCTTCTTACATCCAACTCATCTCAAACTCTTGCTGCAAAGCAGAGTAAACAATTTTGCTCACCATCTTGGATTTGGGGAAAAATTAAGGAAACTCTTGGTAGGTGGAATGACAAGCAGTAGCAGCTCTCTCTGAGGCCAGTAAGGAATTTGTTCCACCAATTTATATAGAAGTAGAAGACGGCAGTGTAAAAAAGGAGAGACCCTATTACCAATTTGCTGGGTGCAAGTTGTGCTGACATAGGTACTGCCAAGAGGAAAAAATATGCATCATACTTCATTGGTCTGTGATAGATACAATCAAGAGGAACCATGTCATTAACTTCAGAACAACATGGTAAAGAAAAGACCACATGATGGAGATATTCAGTAGAATAAGAGGACTGGAAACAGACAGATGTGCTTAAATAGCTTGTTTGGTTGTCTTGTTTGGCTAATTCATCTGGTTCTCTACATGATACGATTTACAGAGTCCATGTTTTTCTGGACAGTGCCTTTCATAAGTATTTCTGCATTTGAATCACATTTCAACGATGGTTTTCAAACTTTACTTCATGCTCTTCCTGTACCGAAAGCAACCTGGATTGCAAATCTGAAACATTCAATGCATCCTTAATAGTTCAGTTGATTTCCTATGCTTTATCTCAAACACACGACCAGTAAAATAATTCTTGGGGACCTTCTTGGTAACGTTTATTACATTATAATTTGTAGTTCCTTTCCCCCAATTTTGGAATGGTCCATTATCTTGTTTTGTCTGTTAATGACTCCATAATCCCTTGTGGGGTGGCATCGGGGCAACTGAATGGAGCTGAGTGTTTACTGGCCGGATGCCCTTCCTATTGCCAATGTGGAGTTTGCAGCAGATATATTCTCATTGTGCCCAGAGAGAGAAATATCTCTACCTAGGACCGAACGTGGAACACAATGAGGCATCTGGAGAATTGCTTGAATAAATTTGGATTCAACTTTTTCTAAAGATACAAAGCAGAGGATCTGAGCAGGTAGCAAAGAGCTGTGCGAGCGACTTGGCCTGGAAAAGCTTAAATGTGACACGAACAAAATATCCTCCCATCGAGCAAAAAATTAATAAATGGAAAATCGCATTAGCTGATGTTTGGCCAGAGGCAGCTGCCTATCCGCCATGTGCTTTCCTTGAACCTGTAGCATGTATGATGACACCCCAACATTGAAAGGTGGCCAAATGCAGGCTAATATTTCTTCCTCCAGTTTTAAAACCGTGCTCATCTTCTTCCAGTTCAGACTCCCTCTTTGTATATTCAGCCTGTAGCTTAAATAAATGAGAGAATATGTTTTTAAGCGGAAAGAGGTTGACCGCCAAAGTGGAAAATACATATGCTTTGTAGATTTTATTGATTCAGCAGAAGGGACTGTTTATTCTAGTTCGCAATGTAAGGAAGGAGCAAATTCTTTATTTCTCTTTTCATGTTGCTCTAATATTTTCATGTCCCATTAACATTTAGGAAGTAAGAACTGCCCATAAGATACGGTTTCATTGCGTTCCTGGACTGATGTACAAAATGCACGGTGGCATTAAAATAGAACAATAAGCTAGCCTTCATTTGAGGTGCTCTAACATTGGAAGATTTATGGGACAGAGCTGTGGAGCTTAGCAGAAAAACAAGAGGGAAGATTGAAAGAAGAACAGATAACAGATAATCAGAGTTGGAAGGGATCTTATATGTCATCTAGTCCAACCTCCCACCCAAGCAGGAGACCCTACACCATTTCTGACAAATGGCAGTCCAATCTCTTCTTGAAGGTCTCAAGTGATGGCTCTCCCACAACTTTTGAGGGCAACTTCTGTTCCATGGGTTGATTATTCTCACTGTCAGAAAGTTTCTCCTTATTTCCAGGTTAAATCTCTCCTTGCTCAGTTTCCATCCATTATTCCATGTCTGGCCTTCAGGTGCCTTGGAAAATAGCTTGACCTCTTCCTTCTCTCTGTGGCAGTCCCTCAAATATTGGAGGACTGCTCTCCTATCTCCCCTGGTCCTTCTCTTCCCTAGACTAGCCAGGCCCAGTTCCTGCAACCGTTCATCGTATGTTTTATTCTCCAGTCCTCCTAATCATTCTGGTTGCTCTTCTCTGCACTTTTTCTAGAATCTCAACATCTTTTTTACAGTGTGGTGACCAAAACTGGATGCAGTATTCGAGGTGTGGTCTTACTAAGGCTTTATAGAGTGGTATTACTACCTCCCTTGATCCCAATTGTATCCCTCTGTTAGTGCAACTTAGGACTGCATATGCTTTTTTGGCTGCTGCAGCACACTGCTGGCTCCTATTTAGCTGCTTCTCCACTAAGACTCCAAGATCCCTCTGCCAGTTGCTGTTATTGAGCCTGGTTTCACCCAATCTATATACAGACTTTGGGTTTTTCTTGCCTAGGTGTAGGACTTTACTTTTCTCTACGTTAAATTTCATTTTGTTATATACGGCCTAGTGTTCTAATCTGTCAAAATCCATCTTATCTATAGTATAACTGCAGCAGGCTTCATTTTTACACAATTTTCACATATTTTTTCACATTTCAGTATGAACATGAACATAGTTCTTTGGTTGGACATTGAATCTTGCTCTCAGGAATGAGCATTTCTATCACCATCCTAACAACCAGATTGGGCTTTCATGAACTTAACTTTCATGGTTTCTGAAATTTCAAAGGTGTTGTAGTTCCCTTTCCGGTTCTGAAGAAGAGCTAGACGTGAGTTGTGTTACAATCATCCTTGAATGGAGGATTTTGCTATCAAGGGTTCCAGCTGATGCTTTGAACATTTCCCACAATAAGAATAAAACCATCACTTGATTGAGGGCGCAATGTGTCCACATCAACATGTACATGTATACTATAGGCCAGGGGTGTCAAACTCCAATTCATTGAGGGCTGCATCACAGTTGAGTTTGGGGGGGGCAGTGTGGACGTGGCCAGGGTGGGGTGGGCAACTCTACCTCACTAGTGTTGGGGCGTCTACGGTGGCCCAAGCACTCTGCCAGTAGAAACAGGCTTCCAAACTCGGTTTTTGGCTGCAACGGCTTCTTGCAACCCTCTGCCAGTTAAAAAGGAGTTCGAGATCTCTGTTTTTGCTGGAAGAGGCACTGCAGGCTGGTCATTTCCTGTTTCCTGGGTGGCTCCTCGGGGGAAGACCTAAGCCCCCCCCCCATGTGCTGGATTCAGCCACAGGGCCTTGAGTTTGGCACCCTTGCTATAGGCCTATTTCTATGCCTCTATTTCTATTCCCATTTTAAGGTCTCTTTATATCCATGTTTATGGTTTTATTTTTCATGTTGCAGCCGTTTAGGCAGATATGTGTAACCCTTTGATTGATCCATGTTGTAACCTCTGCTTTGCTACACCTTGGTTGCCAGTTTGCTTCTGAGCCCAGTAAAAAGTGCTGGTTTTGTTCTTGAAAGCCTTTCGCGGTTACTCGAAATGATGGTTAATTGCAGGAAAACCTCTCCCAGCGGTATGGCCCACCCTATGGGAATCCCAGGAGACGTATGCTGTGTGTCCTGTTTGCTAGACTAGAGTTTGGTCTGGAGGGAGCCTGGATAAGGGCCTTTTCTTCTGCACCCCCCCCCCCCCCGTGGAATATCACTCCTCCCTTGACGTGAGATTGGCTCCATTCCTCGATGTCCTTCTGAAAGTCCCTCATAAACATGGACTCCTGCGTCGGACAGAAATGGGGATTTAATGGGATGGCTACATTTCCTTGAAAAGACAGGATGAAGGCAGAGAGCCAGGTGTCACCCAACATTCGCCTTAAAAGGCAAAGGGCCATTTCAAAAACCAAAAAGCAAAACCACATCATTCCTTGCCAGGGTGAGAAGGTTGGGCTAGAAGGTCCCGTCCCTTTGCTGTGATTCTATCTTTTCTGCAGCCATGACTTCGCGGTTGGAAAAAACTGTGCTCATCTCTATCTTTTCATAGAATGCCTCACCATTCCGATTACATTGCCAGGTAGAAAGCAAGCAGCATCTTGAGAAGGATGTATGATGACACCCCAATACTGAAAGTTGGCCAACGGAATAATATTTCTTCCTCCAGTTTTAAAATCGTGCTCCTCTTCTTCCAGTTCAGATTCCAGCTTTGTATATTCAGCATATCAGTTAAATAAATGAGAGAATATATTTTAAAGCAGAAAAAGATTGGCCTCTGTTTGCTATCTAGGATTTCTAACAAAAATTATGTATGGAAATACAAAGCAATGTACATTTTAGCACACATCACTGCTTTGACTTCATTGCCATTGGTGCAAATATATTGAAAAATCCAACCCAGATTAAACACTGTAACTTTATTCTGATACACCTACTGTATATTGGCCTTTATTTGGTTTCATTAAAATCGTGTCCCATTCATCCAATGTTCCCTTTAGCGTAATCTCGTGGCAGAGTTGGAGATCATGTAAGGGCTCCTTGCTTCTGTTCCTAGAACCTGTGCATCACAAGTGTCTACAGATGTGTTTGCGTATGTGTGTGTCCATGGGTGTCAAAATCTGCAGGATGGCAATTGTAACCCTGCACCCACCAATTTCATCATCTTCATCCACCCAAAATGGGGATCCTTGTTTAAAATGCTGGCTGTTTTATCACAGTCTTCAGTTCTGGGTTGTACAGTACAATTGTGCTGTATTTGGTTGGTCACAGTCGGGGACCGAAGGGCTGTTTTCAACACAGTTGAATTGTCTTCTCTTCTGTCCAGGAAATGAAGATCGAAGGTTCCTTATGGCCCCCTTGATTTTTCATGTGAGGATTTGTTCCGTGATTTGAAGAAATTAATGAACCCAACTCTCTAGTCCCCAAGTATTTCTATTGTTCCAATCTCCACATGCATTTTATTTTGTTCCATGTAAATAACTATGGATTGAATAGCATTGTTGTGTCATCTCCCATTCCACCTTTTTCATGACATTATAAACCAATATCAAGTTGAATGAATGAATGAATGAATGAATGAATGAATGAATGAATGAATGAATGAATGAATGAATGAATTCTTTATTGGCCAAGCGTGATTAGACACACAGGGAATTTGTCTTGGTGCATATGTTCTCAGTGTGCATACAAGTTGTTAATTAATATCAAGGAAAGACAAGAAAAAAGATGAAGTTGGTGATGTGAAAGGTTTATTCAGATTCATTCACATGTTGAGAGATTTAATCAGGTTCCTCTAGGTGAGGAGATCAGAATAACAGCACATTGACGATGGTAGATGGACCATTGTCTTGCATCTTAGAGGGGCATCTGGACTGCTACTGAACCTTAAATCGAAGAAATACGAAAGAAGAAGAAAAAGTCATGGTCAGTTCTTGGCATGGAGAAATCTCATGATGGAAAATACATTTTGCATGTCCCTTTGTTTGATCTCAACAGGGATTATGAGTTTCTTGGAGACCTGCAACCAGGCCCAGCAGGATGAACAAAAGGACTGCCCAGCTGCCCCCCAGCCCTGAGAGGCCAAGAGAAAGGAGGGGAAGCAGGAAGAAATCCTTGCCAGCCTCAGTTTCTCTACTCGCTTCTGCACCTGACAATCCTGGGTCTCCACCTAATACTCTTTGCTCAACATTAGAAAGATAAACAAGGGGCTCAACTTCTCAATGGCCTCGAAATTGAATATCATTAGCCAGAGAGGAAGGGATCACATAGTGACCGACATTAGCGATGGGGGATTATCATGAAAAGCAGTTCACTAAAATGCTTAGGCAGAAAGTTTCTGCATCTGAATATTGTGTGCATTAGGGGTGCGATGGCTCAGCAGGTAAAGACTCTGAGTTTGCCGGCTGGAAAACCGGCAGGCCAGGTTTGAGTCCCCAGTGCTGCCTGATGGGGGGAGCTCACGTTCCCTGTCCCATCTCCTGGTCACCTAGCAGTTCAGAGACAAGTGAATGTGAGTAGATCAATAGGTATCACTTCAGCATGAAGATAACCGTGTCCCATGCACCACGGCATATAGTCATGATGGCCACATGACCATGGAAGTGCATTGGGATAATGCAGGCACCCTTGGCTAAGAAATGGACATGACTGAACATGGGAAGCCTTTACTTGAATCTTTATCAGTGTGCATGGATATCTGCTGTCTCAAACGGTGTAAAATCGCTCCACTTTAACTTAATTAAATAAACAAACAAACAAACTCAGTGAAAATTTCTGGCTTAAGTTAAGAAAAATCACGTGCAAAATCATATATCTAGTCGCTGCCAGGAAGATCTTCCTACCTCTGGTAGCAGTGCATCCCAGGCCTCTGTGGCAATTAATCCATGTTCTTGGTTTCATAGGAGTTTCGATTGCCCTTAAAGAAATCTTTTACGTAAGGAAAAAGACTCCAATTAAATCCGCAGCTCGGATAAACGGTGGTCTGAAATGGCATAGGATCTGCTGCTTGAGCAGAGGTTGGACTAAAAGACCCCCAAGCTCCCATCCAAATTTATTATTCTGTCATTTTGCACAGCCAAATCACCAAATGGTACCAGGAAACCAACCGCTACAATTGGGGGCAGCTGTGAGAAATCTACTGTTGGACAAATGTGGCAAGGATATAAATTTATTTCATTTATTTTGTCAAACAATTATTAAATAACAGGTATAAGTATAAACATGGTTCTAAATACATGAAATGGATATGAATAAGAAAAAAAAAACAGTAGGACAGGGATAGTAGGTACGTTCTGGTGCGCTTTTGCACGCCCCCTAGAGACCTCTGTGGAAAGGGCTGAGGTCAATAGTAGACAGTCTAATGTTGAAGATTTTGGGGTTTGGGGAAGAAACCACAGAGTCAGGTAGAGTACTCCAGACATTGACTACTCTGTTGCTGAAGTCGTATTTCCTGCAATCAAGTTTGGTGTGGTTTATCTTTAGTTTATATCTATTTTGTGCTCTTGTATTGTTTTGGTTAAAGCTGAAGTATTCATTGACAGGTAGGACATTGCAATATATAATTAGATCAAACCGAAGGCGGCGTAGTTCTAGGTTGTCTAGGTCTAAAATTTCAAGTCTGGTGGCATAAGGTATTCTGCTACGAATAGAGGAGTGGAGGACTCTTCTCGTAAACTATTTCTGGACTTTCTCAATTGTATTAATATCAGATATGTAATGTGGGTTCCAGACTGATGAGCTGTATTCAAGTATTGGTTTAGTACAAGTTTTATATGCTCTAGTTAGTAGAGTGATATTACTGGAGAAAAAGCTATGCAGGATTAGGTTAACAACTCTTAGCACCTTTTTGGCTATGTAGTTACAGTGGGCTCTAGCACTTAAATCATTAGAGATGAGTACTCCAAGATCCTTGACAGAGTTTGGATCATCAACAAGGTCTTGACTATTCAGCTTGTATTTTATTTTTTGATTTTTTTTGCCAATATGCAAGACAGAACATTTACTTGTTGAGATCTGAAGTTGCCATTTGTTTGAGCATTCTGACACATAGTCGAGGTCTTTTTGAAGGGTAGCAGTATTATCGGTGGTGTTGAATAGCTTTACATCATCAGCGAAAAGAACACAGTTGCTCTTAATATAATCAGAGGTCATTAACATAGAGTATGAAGAGACTTGGTCCTAGAACACTGCCTTTGGGGACACCACTGTTGACAGGTACAGGATTTGATAGGACGCTCCCAATTTTGACCATTTGTTGCCTGTTTGACAGGAATGTTTCTATCCAGTTATGCAGGTATCCAGAGATAACGTAAGATTTTAATTTTAGGAGTAGTTTGTCGTGTACCACTGAATCAAAGGCTTTACAGAAATCTATGTAAATTGTGTCTATTTGCTTTTCCCTGATTGAGTTGTGTAGTCCATATGTTTTTGCAGTGTAAGAGTTGCAGATTACAGGATAGTTTTTTTCTGAAACCAAATTTTTTTCAAAGATTATGCTTAGAGGTTCGGCTATGGCAGTGGATAGCTTTTTAAAGAAGTAGGCACAAAAATGATCTGTGCTTGCTGCAAAGCAGGGGTGGATTCAGCCGGTTTGGACTGGTTCTGGCAAAACGGATGTTAAATTTACATCTGGTTCACAGAATCACTAGTTGAACCGACTGACTGACCGTGTCCACCCCTCCTCTCCCTTCCCCTCCCAGGAGTCTGTGTGGAGGCTCTGGCAGAGGGAAAAACCGGCCTTCCAGAAGTCCTGCATTCACCCTCCCAGGGGCCTGAGGGAAGCCTCCGGACTCTGGGGAAGGTGAAAAATGGCACTCCCAGAAGTTCTGGTAGGCCGAGCCCACCATGGCCACGCCTACCCCGCCACCGGACAGCGAATCAGTGGCTGGGATTTTTGAATCCCACCCCTGCTGCAAACCATTTTATGGTCCTTATTTTTCAGATTGGCAGGACCTCCTTCTCAAGCCTGAAGACTTGCTACAGGAAGGAAGTTTGTTCTCCATAACATCTGAGGAGAGGAGGAGAAGCAGTGAGTGGAAGGTAGTCAGGTTGAAAACACTCCCAAGTGCACTTCCAGCAATTAATTCATGGATAAGCAGCAAAGGAAGGCTACAGGCGACTATTTTCTCCTATCCTGAGGTTTCAGGAACCCCTTTACAAGCTTTCTGAAAGAAGCAGAATATTTGCTCAGATCAAGAAGGAACTTGATTACCCTTGGTCAAGTCGGGAGGCGGTAAGTGTCTCTGTTGTGGTGCTCCTTGACATGTAGCCAGCATGAAAAAGAAGGCAATCAGGATGAAGAAAACTCTCTAAGAAAGTAGAAGAAGAAAAAATACAATAAGTGACCTGAGAAAACATATCCGGTTGCAAGACTCATTGACTCAATGGCTATTTTTTTCGCCTCCTTCCTTTTCTTTCTCTTTTACCCAATTTCTTTAATTTCTAGGTAGCTGCTATTCAAAGTGGGAAGCCAAATTTCAAACAACAGAATGGAAATAATTAAAGCAGTTAAAATCAATGTTTATGTTTGGAATTCAGCAATGTTTTTTCTTCTGAACGTTCTTGTGGGGGATTTGTGAAGCCATAAACAATAACATAATTTTAATGCACCTTCCTTCCTTCCTTCCTTCCTTCCTTCTTTCCTTCCTTCCTTCCTTCCTTCCTTCCTTCCTTCCTTCCTTCCTTCCTTCCTTCCTTCCTTCCTTCCTTCCTTCCTTCCTTCCTTCCTTCCTTTCTTCCAGTGAAAAAAGGCCAATCCCGAATCTGTATTGCTGAGTTGATATATTCCCCCATACAAAAATTGGTGTTTGTGCATATGTGTATCTACTGTTAATCCTACTAAATAGTTATAAAATAAAATCTGTCTTGAGTCTCTTGCCCAAAAATTACATCAGCAATGCCTGGATTTTACACTCCTCTCAAATACTACAAAGTGCAATTCATCAGTTTTGCAAATCCTTCTTTTTCTACTATCTCTCTTTTGATGTTCTAAAGGAGCGTCTGATTGCTTTTGATTCTCTGTTAATATTTATTCATGTATTTTTATTTTCAGCTTTATTTTACCCAAATAATATCCAGAAAGCTGCCTCATATTATTCATCTCATTCCTACAGAATTTCTCTTCTTACATCCAACTCATCTCAAACTCTTGTTGCAAAGTAGAGCAAATAATTTTGCTTACCATCTTGGATTTGGGGAAGAATTAAGGAAACTCTTGGTAGGCGGAATGACAAGCAGTAGCAGCTCTCTCTGAGGCCACTAAGGAATTTGTTCCACCAATTTATATAGAAGTAGAAGACAGCAGTGTAAAACAGGAGAGTGCTTATTACCAATTTGCTAGGTGCAAGTTGTGCCAACATAGGTACTGCCAAGAGGAAAAGACATGCATCATACTTCATTGGTCTCTGATAGATACAATCAAGGTGAATCACGTCATTAACTTCAGAACAACATGGTAAAGAAAAGACCACATGATGGAGATATTAAGTAGAATATGAGGACTGGAAACATCCCGGTGTGCATCCTCCTCTCCAGCTTCCCCCAAGATGCCCCCTACCGATTTTAAGCATTGTAGACCACCTGGAAATCGACAATCCTACTCTAAGAAGTGTGACTTACTCTCATTCTTTTCCAGAGTCTCCCAAGCTAGAATTTGGCATTTTGGAGGTTTAAGAATGTCCTCTCTTTATATGGTGTTTCCTGCCTGCTTTTCATCTATTAAAATCTTCAGTAAGGCATTTGACAGAGTAGACTTGCTTTCCCTGCAGGCTCTTTCTCTCTCAGCTCACATGTTTTTGTTTTGCATTAGTCCTACACACTTGCTCTCGATCTCTGCTCGAGGTGAACTTCATACCCTCCCATGGACCCCTTGTAGGAGATGTTTCGGGTGAAGGTACCCAGAGTTGCTTTACTCCAACTCTTGGTCTTTGATGAGATATGATTCCGGGAATACCAAAACACTAATTGCAATAGCACTTAGATTTATAGTATATACTGCTCCCTAGTGCTTTACATCATTCTCTGAACAGTTTATATCAATATATTGCCCCTAACAATCTAGGTTCTTATTTTACAAATACACCAAGTTGGTTGATGGCCCAGAGCGGTAAGAGGCTTCCACAATTCTCTGCTTCCTTCTTGTGCAATTATTTGTATTGGCCACAAATTGTTTCTGCAAATCATTTCTGGATTACAAAATGGTTGTTTCTTTTTAAAAAATGTATATCTGATCTCTCTTGCTTTGAACAGCAGAAATACTTGATTGAATCATGCATGGCTTTATTCCTGAAGCCTTTGGCTAAAGACTCAAATCCTATGCCATGTTCTTTTGTGGCAAAAACTTAAATAGCCTTTTTGGCTGCCTTGTTTGGCTATTTTGCCTGGTTCTCTGTGCAATATGATCTACACCAGGGGTCGCCAACCTTTTGGACCTCAGGGACAACCAAACTCATAATTTTAGATCCCAGGGACCACTAACAGGTTCTGTGGGCACGACCTAATTTGTGGGTGTGGCTTGGTGGTCATGTGACTGGCTGGGCATGGCTTGTATATAAATATAAATATTTATATAAATATTGAATTTTTTATTTAAAAAAGAGCAACTTTTACCCATAATCAGGCAAAGCAGGCAGATTGAGTTGCTCACAGAATCACAGATTCATTCAGAGATCTATCTATATGCCATTGGCTAACTCAGTCTGTCACATAAAATTTGCTTGCAAGCAAACTCATAAAATTTGCTAGCAAGCAAACTCACAAAATTAATTCACAACACACTATGTATGTAAATATTGATTTTTTTGTAAAAAAAAGAGCAACTTTTACCCAAAATCAGGCCAAGCAGGCAGGCAGATTGAGTTGCTCACAGAATCATTCAGTGATCTATCTACCTGCCATCGGCTAGCTCAGTCTCTCAAATTTGCTTGCCATGAGTCTGCATTGAATTTGCTTGCAAGCAAACCTTCAGTCCTAAGGGAAGTTCGATGTGCTTAAAAGCAGAGATGAAGATCTAAAGACTAGCTAGAAAGCAAAAAATCCAACCATTTCCTGCTTCCTAGCTAATCTAAGTCTCCCGGCACAGCAGAATAGATGATGGTCAGAAAAAGAAAAAATAGCAATTTAGCAGGCAAGGAGTGAGTGGGTGGGGAGGGTTCCCGTGGGCCATGTGGGCGGCGCAGCTTTGTGTTTCTGCACAGCCTGGATTAATTGCTTTGGAGGGGTGCTCTGAGGGTGAGATTTCTTTGTGGCCCACCAAAAACCTGGAAAATCGCATTAGCTGATCTTTGGCCAGAGGCAGCTGCCTATCCGCCATGTGCTTTCCTTGAACCTGTAGCATGTATGATGATACCCCAACATTGAAAGGTGGCCAAATGCAGGCTAATATTTCTTCCTCCAGTTTTAAAACCGTGCTCATCTTCTTCCAGTTCAGACTCCCTCTTTGTATATTCAGCCTATAGCTTAAATAAATGAGAGAATATGTTTTTAAGCGGAAAGAGGTTGACCACCAAAGTGGAAAATACATATGCTTTGTAGATTTTATTGATTCAGCAGAAGGGACTGTTTGTCCTAGTTCGCAATGTAAGGAAGGAGCAAATTCTTTATTTCCCTTTTCATGTTGCTCTAATATTTTCATGTTCCATTAACATTAAGGAAGTAAGAACTGCCCATAAGATACGGTTTCATTGCGTTCCTGGACTGATGTACAAAATGCACGGTGGCATTAAAATAGAACAATAAGCTAGCCTTCGTTTGAGGTGCTCTAACATTGGAAGATTTATGGGACAGAGCTGTGGAGCTTAGCAGAAAAACAAGAGGGAAAATTGAAGGAAGTCTATGGTATAACTGATGTGTCAGGCTTCCAAGTGATGAAATCCATTTAAAAAGAAAAATACAAAGTCTATCTTTCAGAAAGATTTCTTTTATTTAGGAAAGCATCAAATTTGCAAAGTTCAAGGTAATTCCGGATCTGACCCAACTCGGAATTACCCCACAATATTATAAGTTAGAAACAGTCCCAAAAAGTCACATTCTCCAATAGAAATTATTCAACATTGCTTGATGTCATAAATCTCCACCTCCAGGGGCCCAAGCATGGACAGCTCTTTTCCCATGGAAAGAAGATCATCTAGCTAAAACACACTCTCTTTATATCCACTACTCCCCACTTAGGAATGTTTCAAGCCCAAAACCCTTTCCCCCCACAGAGAAAATAAGAAAAAGAATATATACTAAGACAAACAAAAATGGCTTCACTTATGTCAATTTCAGGCTTGACAGGCTGCCCTCCCTCATTGGAAAAGAAACCCCTGCAACAATATAAAATACACAAAGATTGAAATTAGGTTAAACACAATCATACAATGCACATTTTTAACCTCCTCTGCCACCCACAGAATTCAGTTTTGTCTTGTGTGGATATTTTTCATGGAATTTCCCCACCAATCTATCAGCATTTACTTTCCAGCTATTAACCCAAGTCGCTTGTGAAATTGGATAGCATTTCCAATAAATTAAATATTGTAATTTCCCCCTGAAAATCCTAGAATCCAAAATTTTCTTAACTTCATAATGTTCATGGCCTGCAATGAACAAAGGCTTCAGGAGTGTAAGTTCTGCCGGCCTCAAGGAAGAACTAACAACCGGCTTTAATAAACTATTGTGAAACACCGGATGTACCTTCCCCAACAACCTAGGGAGATTAAATTTCACAGTTACTGGGTTTATTACTTTAATTATCTGAAAGGGCCCTATAAATTTTGAAGTTAATTTTCTAGAAGATAAATATAACTTTAAATATTTAGTTGACAAATAAACCTTATCCCCCACTTTAAATTGTGGCTGCTGGGAACGGTGTTTGTCAGCTTGTATTTTTGGGATCTGTGCTGCCTTATTCAAAGGCTTTTTTGTGTTTTCCCGAGTCTTTGATTGCGTCCATCCACTCAGTTACTGACATGGATGGCGGAGGGTCCCTCGGCAATTCAGGCATGGGAAAGAACCCCATCCCGGTATTGATTTGGAAAGGTGTTAACCCAGTGCTACTATGTACCACATTATTATAAGCAATCTCTGCAAATGGCAGCAAATCAGCCCAGTTGGTTTGTTGATAATTTACATAACATCTCAAATATTGTCCAATAATTTGGTTAGTCTTCTTAGCCAATCTGTTGGTCTGGTCGTGGAAAGCTGAACTCAGACCTTGAGAGGATCCAATTGCTTGTATGAATTTCCTCCAGAATTTTGCAGTAAATTGAACCTCTCTATCTGAAATGATTCTGCAAGGCACTCCATGATTCACAAACGTTTTGGATAATTTTCTGGCTGATGGTAGACCTTTGCATGGAATAAAATGAGCTTTTTCGAAAATAAATCCACTACAGTCCAAATTGCTGTGTGCCCCCCCCACCCACCCACCCACCCACTGTCAGGTAAATCTACTACAAAATCCATCCCTATCTCCTCCCAGGGTCGGGATGGCTCAGCTACAGGTTGTAATAATCCTGGAGGTTTTCCTCGTCTGGTTTTCCTTGTGCCACAAGTGGCACAACTCTTTACATAATCCTCAATGTCTTGCTTCATTCTTGGCCACCAAAACTGGCGTTTGACCATGTGTAGAGTTTTTAAATATCCAAAATGTCCTGCTTGTTTCACATCATGACTTTTTTGAAGTGCAAGAAGACGTAAAGTTTTTGGGACATATAATTTGGAGCCCTTCCATGCTATACCCTTCCGCATAGTTAATGAATCCTTATTTTCTTGATACCAGGTATCTGTTGTTAATTCATTTTGAAACTTTTTGGTCATTTCTGATTTGTCTTTGATTTTTTTGGGTTTTGGCTTGTGCCCGTATGATTACTTGAATTGTTTCCTGGGAGAATGGTGGAATGATTGGGTGAAATACTTCTTCTCGCTTACTGTCAAATTGGGGTTTCCTAGACAGTGCGTCTGGCTAGTAGATTTTTTTTCCCCTGGGAGGTACTTCAATCGGAAATTGAACCTTTTGAAGTATTGAACCCATCTAATTTGTTTAGGAGACAGTTTCCTGGGTGTTTTTAGAGCTTCTAAGTTTTTATGGTCTGTCCATACTTTGAATAGAATGTTACTGCCCTGTAAAAATTTTCTACAAGTTTTTTCAAAGCCCAATGGACTGCATAAACTTCTTTTTCCCATACAGCCCACTTTCTTTCAGTGTCTGTTAGTTTTTTGGATGTATATGCACAGGGTTCATTATCATTTTCCTGGAGTAGAACAGCTCCCAGTGCTAAGTCGCTAGCGTCAGCTTGCACTATAAAAGACAATGCTGGGTCAGGGTGTTTTAGAATGGGTTCCTGTGCGAAATGCCTTTTTAACAATTGAAAAGCTTTTTGGCATTCTAGAGTTCATTTTAGTGGTTGTCCAAGTTTTGTCTTGGTTGCCCCTCCCCCCACTCCCGGTTTTCAATAGTTCAGTTATCAGTAATACAATCTCTGCAAATGAGGAGATAAATTACTGGTAAAATTCACAAATCCTAGGAAACTTTGGAGCTGTTTGCAATTTTGGGGGGGTTGTCAATCCAGGACGGCTTTCACTTTAGCTGGATCCATTTCTTTCCCCTGATTTGAAATGTGATAGCCAAGATAATCCAATGACTCTTTATGGAATTCACATTTGGATAGCTTTACATACAGCTTTGCATCTAAAAGTCTTTTAATACTTTTTTCATTAATTTGATATGTTCTTCTAGAGTTTCATTGTAAATAAGAATGTCATCTAAGTAGACCAGAACCCCTTTATACAAATATTAATGTAAAACTTTATTTATGAACTGCATGAAGACCCCTGGGGCTTCTTGTAGTCCAAATGGCATTACTCTGAAATGAAAACTGCCCAAGGGGGTGTTAAAAGCAGCCTTCCATTCATCTCTTTCTCTGATGTGGATTCTGTAATACGCTTTGTGGAGATCTAATTTAGTCAACACTTTGCCTTTCGCTAAGTGCGCTAACATGTCTTTCATAAGCATTAGAGGGTATGTGTTGTGGATACTCTGAGCATTCAGAGATTTGAAATCTACTACCAAGAGAAACCCACCCCCCATCTTTCTTTTCTTTAAAGCATACAGGGGCAGCCACTCTGGATTTTGCAGGTTTGATGAACCCTCTGGCAAGGTTTGTGTCTACATAGTTCCTTGGTCCTTCATTTCCTTAGGAGTCATGGAGTACATTTTTGGTTTTGGTAATTTCGCCCCCTCTATAAATTCTATAGCACAGTCAGTGTTGCGATTGGGGAGGGAAGCACATTGCATTCTTCCTCACTGAAAACTTGAACCAGATCACGGTACTGGATTGGGATTTGGGGAATCCCTGGGGGTTGATCAGCCAATGATACTATTCTATCCTCGTGGCTTTTTTGTATTTTCAGGCTGACAATTTGGCTGTTATCTTGTTCAGGAGGTGGCTCAGGACCAAGTGCTAATTTGATTCTTCTATAGCCACCCTCCCAGCTTATATTTGACCACCATTTGTCTAGCCAGGCGAGATCCAGGATTACTGATTGGGTCATCTTTGGGACTACTATGAATTGGATTATTTCCCAGTGTTCCCCTATGGTTAGCTTTACTTTTTCAGTGACTTGTGTAACTGGACTTCCCCCTATCATGGATCCATCTACTTGTTGGAATCGAATGGGGGTAGTTAACATTTTTGTTTCCATTCCTAGCCTACGCACAGTTTCAGGACTGATAAGGCACCGTGAATTACCAGTGTCAATGATAATGTCTATGGGACCTTCTAAGCCCGTCCATGTAACAGTTAATGTCCCTTCAATTTTAAAAGGTAGAATGGCTCCACTTACCATCGGATCATCTTCTTCTTGCATGATGGGTACTCCTGCTGTCCCCTGTTGTTTGTTGGGGGTTGGGGACACAAATTTGCTTTTTTCAGGAGGTTCTCTAGGTGCCTTTTTCCATTTAGGGGGAGCAGGTCCTCTCCCTTGAGGTACTGGGGCTGGGGCTAAGCATTCTGATGCTTGATGCCCTCACTGACCACAACGGAAACATTTCATGGAGGTTGGGGGGGGGCAGGGCAAGACTGCTGTTTGACATCCTTCCTCCTGGCATGGAAATGAGCATCGTGTGAATTGCCTTCTTGGTTGTTTCTCAGCATTGCTCTTCCTGTGCTGTCTGAGGGCATTGTCCATTTTTATGACCATCCTGTACCACTCATAGATTCTATCTTCAGGCAACCCACGGCACAGGCAGATTTTTAACAACTCCTCATCCAGGCTCTCTTGGAAATAGTGCACAAATAATCTTTGAGACCAATGCCTGAGATAAGTGGCCAGGCATCTGAACTCAAGCGCTAAATCCTTGGCGGGTCTACCCTTCTGCCTGATGCTTTTTATTTCAGCTTCTGCTTTCTGTGCTCAGGAAGAATCCTCAAAATGTGAATGGAGCTCTCTTAGGAAGTCATCCACATTATTTAGTTCAGGGGCTCCTTCATCATTTAGCTGGGTGAACCATTCAGATGCCTCTTCCTCCAAATTATCTCCAAGGAATTGGACTAGTTCTGCCTCATCATGGAACTAATTTCCATGTCTTTTGATGTAAGATCATGCTCTAGTCATGAAAAATGCAAATTTGCTTGCAGTCCCATCAAACATGGTTTTAAAAGGTGTTGGGGTGTTCGCACGCAGAGCTGGTTGTGGGGGGGGAGGTGGGGAGAGGCGGGGCTGCAGCCTGAGCTGGTCTCCTTTGAGCTTGTTCCCGAACCCATCCTCTACCTGGATAAAATGCCCATCCCGGGGGGATTTGGTCAGCTGGAGGTAAATGAGGTGTGGGGAGGGCTCATCCCTCAATAGGTTCTTTGTAGACTCCCCCCCTATTTCCCCCATCTGTGCTCTCCTCTTGGAAGCGAACAATATATTGGTGGAAGGTCTCCTGCAGCGGTAGATCGCCCTCTTCTGGGAGGAGAATATTCTCCCAACAACTGGGTTAAACCGAAAGTTGACATCTTGTTTCAATGATCTCTCTGGGTGGGAATTGTCCTCCTTTGCCGGCCCCTGCCTTCGCATCCGATCACAAGCTGTTCCAGCTGGTTTGGTAGATCCTCGAAGGTTTGGCTGCCGTTTGGTATTGCCATTCAGCTGGCTGACTGTGATCTCCCATAAGTCCTATGGGTCCTGTTGCAGCTCTCCACGCTAAGATCGTGGCTCAAGACTCCCTGGATGCCGTTAATGGCCGATCAGTGAGTGGGTCAGGAAAGGTTGCTTGACCAAACAGGTCTCTTTCTATCTGCTGGATACTTGTGTTTCCAGAACACTCACTCGGAGATTTCAGGTGGGCCCCTAGTCGGCATGCAATATCCTCTATGACCACCATTTCTCTGATAGTCTCCTGGGGAATTCTTTCGGAGGCTTGCTGCTCAACCGGCAACTTAATACAAGCCCCCACTCCTAGAGTTTGCACTCATGTTCTGGTGCCCCTGGACCCCATCTTTCTTCCATCTTCCCTGAGTTTTTACTGTTACCCAAAACTCCAGGTAAGCAGCCAGGGCTCAGGACCCTGAATAATAACCCTTCTCTTATTATGGGTTTTGTGAGATCTGGAATAATGTCAGGCTTCCAAGTGATGAAATCCATTTAAAAAGAAAAATACAAAGTCCATCTTTCAGAAAGATTTATTTTATTTGGAAAAGCATCAAATTGGCAAAGTCCATGGTAATTCTGGATCTGACCCAACCCGGAATTACCCCACAATAATAGAAGTTAGAAACAACCCCCCAAAAGTCACATTCTCAACGTTGCTTGATGTTATAAATCTCCACCTCCAGGGGCCCAAGCATGGACAGCTCATTTTCCCACGGGAAGAAGAATCACCTAGCCTAAACAACCTTCTCTATCTCCACTCCTCCCCCCTTAGCAATGTGTCAAGCCCAAAACCCTTCCCCCCATGACTGCCACAGAGAAACTAAGAAAAAGAATATATACTAAGACAAACTAAAATGGCTATACTTATGTCAATTTCAGGCTTGACATGATGGAGGCTTCATTTCTGCACAATTTTCATACATTTTTTTTCATATTTCTGTATGAACATGAACATAGTTCTTTGGTTGGACATTGAATATTGTTTTGAGGAATGAGCATTTCTATCACCATCCTAACAACCAGATTGGGCTTTCATGATCTTAGCTTTCATGGTTTCTGAAATGTCAAAGATGTTGTAGTTCCCTTTCCGGTTCTGAAGAAGAGCTAGATGTGAGTTGGGTTACAATCAGAAGTGGTAGTCAGCAGGTTCTTCCATGGAGAACCAGTCATGGAAATTTTGAGTAGTTCAGAGAATACCGCTTCTGACTGGAAATTTCACAGTATCCTTCTGCGGCCATGCCCACCAAGCCACTCCCACAGAACCGGTAGTAAAAAAAATTGAATCCCACCACTGGGCCAAATGGATAATATTTATTTTCATGCGAGGATTTGTTCCATGATTTGAACAAATTAATGAACCCATCTCTCTAGTTCCCAAATATATCTATTGTTCCAATCTCCACATGCATTTTTAGGTTGTTCCATGTGAATAAATATAGAATGAATAGCGCTGTTGTGTCATTTCCCATTCCACCTTTTCCATGACATTATAAACCAATATCAAGTCAAATGAATGAATGAATGAATGAATGAATGAATGAATGAATGAATTCTTTATTGGCCAAGTGTGATTAGAAACATAAGGAGTTTGTCTTGGTGCATATGTTCTCAGTGTGCATACAAGTTGTTAATTAATATCAAGGAATGACAAGAAAAAATATGAAGAGGGTGCTGTGAAAGGTTTATTCAGATTCATTCACATGTTGAGAGATTTAATCAGGTTCCTCTAGGTGAGGAGATCAGAATAACAGCACATTGACGACTGTAGATGTACTGTTGTCTTGCATCTTAGAGGGGCGTCTGTACAGCTACTGAACCTTAAATCGAAGAAATACGAAAGAAGAAGAAAAAGTCATGGTCAGTTCTTGGCATGGAGAAATCTCATGATGGAAAATACATTTTGCGTGTCCCTTTGTTTGATCTCAACAGGGATTATGAGTTTCTTGGAGACCTGCAACCAGGCCCAGCAGGATGAACAAAAGGACTGCCCAGCTGCCCCCCAGCCCTGAGAGGCCAAGAGAAAGGAGGGGAAGCAGGAAGAAATCCTTGCCAGCCTCAGTTTCTCTACTCGCTTCTGCACCTGACAATCCTGGGTCTCCACCTAATACTCTTTGCTCAACATTAGAAGGATAAACAAGGGGCTCAACTTCTCAATGGCCTCGAAATTGAATATCATTAGCCAGAGAGGAAGGGATCACATAGTGACCGACATTAGCGATGGGGGATTATCACGAAAGGCAGTTCACTAAAATGCTTAGGCAGAAAGTTTCTGCATCTGAATATTGTGTGCATTAGGGGTGCGATGGCTCAGCAGGTAAAGACTCTGAATTTGCCGGCTGGAAAACCGGCAGGCCAGGTTTGAGTCCCCAGTGCTGCCTGATGGGGGGAGCTCACGTTCCCTGTCCCATCTCCTGGCCACCTAGCAGTTCAGAGACAAGTGAATGTGAGTAGATCAATAGGTATCACTTCAGCGTGAAGATAACAGTGTCCCATGCACCACGGCATATAGTCATGATGGCCACATGACCATGGAAGTGTATTTGGACAATGCAGGCACCCTTGGCTAAGAAATGGACATGACTGAACATGGGAAGCCTTTACTTGAATCTTTATGGATCTGGATGGATTTCTGCTGTCTCAAACGGTGTAAAGTTGCTCCATTTTAACTTAATTAAATAAACAAACAAAGAAACTCACTGAACATTTCTGGCTTAAGTTAAGAAACATCATGTGCAAAGTCATATATCCAGTTGTTGCTGGGAAGATCTTCCTACCTCTGGTAGCAGTGCATCCCATAAACATGGAACAGGCCTCTTGGGCAATTAACCCACGTTCCAGAAGTCATCGTGGGTTTTATTTTTTTTTGGCTCGCACAGCCTGGGTATTACTACGTAAGGAAAAAAGACTCCAATTAAACCCACAGCTTGGACAAACGGTTGTCTGAAACGGTATAGGGAGTGGTGCCTAACAAGTTGTGCATGCGCTTGGACTCTCGCACTCATGTGCCAGCATCCAGAAAGCAACGTGCCCTCCCTCTGCCCATTATTCATTCACCTGCAATCCCCACCCACCCCCACACCCGCCGCCCCCTTATTTGCACTGCACCTCACAGCTTTGCTTTTCGGCCTCCCAAAGGCTTGAGGCTTTTTCGGCCTCCCAAAGGCTTGAGGAAGGCTTCTGCAGGTTTTACAGGCTGCAAACTAGCCCCTTTTTCAGAAAAACAGGAAGTGATGAAACAGGGATAGTTTTCAGCCTGCTAAGCCCGCAGAAGCCTTCCTCAAGCCTTTGGGAGGCCGAAAATAGCCTCAAACTGGCCAAAAATCAGTTGTGAGGGACATGCATGCGCAGTGAGGTAAATCTGCCTGCGGCTCATGTGCCGGCAAAAATGGCTCTCTGTGCTACCTGTGGCATGCGTGCCATAGGTTTGCCATCACTGGTATAGAGTCTGCTGCTGGATCAGGGGGTAGAAGACCCCGCCCTCCCACTCAAGGTCCAGTCCAACTCTATTATTCTGTCATTTTGCACAGCCAAATCGCCAAATGGTACCAGGAAACCAACCGCTACAGTTGGGGGCTGCTGTGGGAAATCCACTGTTGGACTAATGTGGCAAGGACATAAATGATCTGTGCTTGCTGCAAAGCAGGGGTGGATTCAGCCGGTTTGGACCAGTTCTGGCAAAACGGATGTTAAATTTACATCTGGTTCACAGAATCACTAGTTGAAATGACCGGCTGGCCCCGCCCACCCCTCCCCCCTCCCCTCCCAGGAGTCTCCGCGAAGGGTCTGGGAGGGGGGAAAACAGGCCTTCCGGGAGTGCTGTATTCGCCCTCCCAGGGGCCCGAGGGAAGCCTCCGAACTCTGGGGAAGGTGAAAAACAGCACTCCCAGAAGTTCCGGTAGGCCGAGCCCACCATGGCCACGCCCACCCCGCCACTGGGCAGCAAATCGCTGACTGGCATTTTTGAATCCCACCCCTGCTGCCAACCATTTTATGTTCCTTATTTTTCAGATTGGCTGGACCTCCTTCTCAAGCCTGAAGACTTGCTACAGGGAGGAAGTTTGTTCTCCATAGCATCTGAGGAGAGGAGAAGAAGCAGTGAGTGGAAGGTAGTCAGGTTGAAAACACTCCCAAGTGCATTTCCAGCAATTAATTCATGGATAAGCAGCAAAGGAAGGCTACATGTAACTATTTTCTCCTATCCTGAGGCTTCAGGAACCCCCTTACAAGCTTTCTGAAAGAAGCAGAATATTTGCTCAGATCAAGAAGGAACTTGATTACTCTTGGTCAAGTCGGGAGGCTGTAAGCCTCTGTATTGCGATGCTCCTTGACACGTAGCCAGCATGAAAAAGAAGGCAATCAGGATGAAGAAAACTCTCTAAGAAAGTAGAAGAAGAAAAAATACAATAAGTGACCAGAGAAAACATGTCCGGTTGCAAGACTCAATGGCTATTTTTTTGGCCTCCTTCCTTTTCTTTCTCTTTTACCCAATTTCTTTAATTTCTAGATAGCACTATTCAAAGTGGGAAGCCAAATTTCAAACAACTAAATGGAAATAATAAAAGCAGTTGAAATCTATCTCTATTTTTAAAATTCTGCAATGTCTTTTCTCCTGAATGTTCTAGTGGGAGATTTGTGAAGCCATAAACCAAATAATATCCAAATAATATCCTTCCTCCCTCCCTCCCTCCCACCCTCCCTTCCTCCTTCCTTCCTTCCTGTGAAAAAAGGCCAATCCCTAATCTATATTACTGAGTTGATATATTCCCCCATACAAAAATTGGTTTTTGTTCGTTTGTGTATCTACTGGTAATCCTTCTAAATACCTAGAAAATAAAATCTGTCTGAGTTCCTTGCCCAAAAATTACATCAGCAATGCCTGGATTTTATACTCCTCCCAAATGCCACAAAATGTAATTAATTAGTTTTGCAAATGCTTCTTTTTCTACTCTCTCTCTTTTGATGTTCTAAAGGAGCGTCTGATTGCTTTTGATTCTCTGTTAATATTTATTCATGTATTTTTATTTTCAGCTTCATTTCACCCAAATAATATCCAGAAAGCTGCCTCATATTATTCATCTCATTCCTACAGAAATTCTCTTCTTACATCCAACTCAGCTCAAACTCTTGTTGCAAAGCAGAGCAAATAATTTTGCTTACCATCTTGGATTTGGGGAAGAATTAAGGAAACTCTTGGTAGGAGGAATGACAAGGAGTAGCAGCTCTCTTTGAGGCCACTAAGGAATTTGTTCCTCCAATTTATATAGAAGTAGAAGACAGCAGTGTAAAAAAGGAGAGTCCCAATTTGCTGGGTGCAAGTTGTGCCGACATAGGTACTGCCAAGAGGAAAAGACATGCATCATACTTCATTGGTCTGTGATAGACATAATCAAGGGGAACCATGTCATTAACTTCAGAACAACATGGTAAAGAAAAAACCACATGATGGAGAGATTAAGTAGAAGGGGAGGACTGGAAACAGCCAAATCTGCTTAAATAGCTTGTTTGGTTGTCTTGTTTGGCTAATTCATCTGGTTCTCTGCATGATACGATTTACAGAGTCCATGTTTTTCTGAACAGTGCCTTTCATAAGTATTTCTGCATTTGAATCACATTTCAACGATGGTTTTCAAACTTTACTTCATGCCCTTCCTGTACCGAAAGCAACCTGGATTGCAAATCTGAAACATTCAATGCATCCTTAATAGTTCAGTTGATTTTCTATGCTTTATCACAAACACACGACCACTTTACCAGAAAAATAATTCTTGGAGGCCTTCTCGGTAACGTTTATTACATTATAATTTGTAGTTCCTTTCCCCCAATTTTGGAATGGTTCATTATCTTGTTTTGTCTGTTAATGACCCCATAATCCCTTAGGGGGTGGAATCGGGGCAACTGAATGGAGCTGAGTGTTTACTGGCCAGATGCCCTTCCTATTGCCAATGTGGAGTTCGCAGCAGATATATTCTCATTGTGCCCAGAGAGAGAAATATCTCTACCTAGGACCGAACGTGGAATACAATGAGGCATCTGGAGAATTGCTTGAATAAATTTGGATTCAACTTTTTCTAAAGATAGAAAGCGGAGGATCTGAGCAGGTAGCAAAGGAGCTGTGCGAGCGACTTGGCCTGGAAAAGCTTAAATGTGACACGAACAAAATATCCTCCCATCGAGCAAAAAATTAATAAATGGAAAATCGCATTAGCTGATGTTTGGCCAGAGGCAGCTGCCTATCCGCCATGTGCTTTCCTTGAACCTGTAGCATGTATGATGACACCCCAACATTGAAAGGTGGCCAAATGCAGGCTAATATTTCTTCCTCCAGTTTTAAAACCGTGCTCATCTTCTTCCAGCTCAGACTCCCTCTTTGTATATTCAGCCTGTAGCTTAAATAAATGAGAGAATATGTTTTTAAGCGGAAAGAGGTTGACCGCCAAAGTGGAAAATACATATGCTTTGTAGATTTTATTGATTCAGCAGAAGGGACTGTTTGTCCTAGTTCGCAGTGTAAGGAAGGAGCAAATTCTTTATTTCTCTTTTCATATTACTCTAATACTTTCATGTCCCATTAACATTTAGGAAGTAAGAACCGCCCATAAGATACGGTTTCATTGCGTTCCTGGACTGATGTACAAAATGCACGGTGGCATTAAAATAGAACAATAAGCTAGCCTTCGTTTGAGGTGCTCTAACATTGGAAGATTTATGGGACAGAGCTGTGGAGCTTAGCAGAAAAACAAGAGGGAAAATTGAAGGAAGTCTATGGTACAACTGACGGAGGCTTCATTTTTAGACAATTGTCACATTTTTTTTTTCATATTTTCAGTACGAACATGAACATAGTTCTTTGGTTGGACATTGAATCTTGCTCTCAGGAATGAGCATTTCTATCACCATTCTAACAACCAGATTGGGCTTTCATGATCTTAGCTTTCATGGTTTCTGAAATTTCAAAGGTGTTGTAGTTCCCTTTCCGGTTCTGAAGAAGAGCTAGACGTGAGTTGTGTTACAATCATCCTTGAATGAAGGATTTTGCTATCAAGGGTTCCAGCTGAAGCTTTGAACATTTCCCACAATAAGAATAAAAGCATCACTTGATTGAGGGTGCAATGTGTCCACATCAACATGTATGTGTATACTATAGGCCAGGGGTGTCAAACTAGGTTTCCTTAAGGTCCGCATCAGGGTTGAGTTTGACCTCAGGAAGGGAGAGGGGGGCAGGGTAGATGTGGCCAGAGTGGGGCGGGCAGCTCGACCTCACTTGTCTTGGGGCGTCTATGGTGGCCTGAATGCTCCAGTTTTAAAATCGTGCTCATCTTCTTCCAGTTCAGATTCCCTCTTTAGATATTCGGCATATCAGTTAAATAAATGAGAGAATATATTATAAAGCAGAAAAAGGTAGGCCCCCATTTTGCTATCTAGAATTTCTATTAAAAATTATGTATGCAAGTACAAAGCAGTGGACATTTTAGCACACATCACTGCTTTAACTTCATTGCTGTTGATGCAAATATTTTGAAAAATCCGACGCAGATTGGATCTGTAACTTTATCCTGATACACCTCTATTCGCCTTCATTTGGTTTCATTAAAATCATGTCCCATTCATCCAATGTTCCCTTTAGGGTAATCTCGTGGCATAGTTGGAGATCTTGTTGGGCTCCCTGCTTCTGTTCCTAGAACCTGTGCATCACTAGTGTCTACAGGTATGTTTGTGTGTGTGTGTCCATAGGTGTCAAAATCTGCAGGATGGCAATTGTAACCCTGCACCCACCAATTTCATCATCTTCATCCACCCAAAATGGGGATCCCTGTTTAAAATGCTGGCTGTTTTATAATAATCTTCAGTTCTGGGTTGTACAGTACAATTGTGCTGTATTTGGTTGGTCACAGTCGGGGACCGAAGGGCTGTTTTCAACACAGTTGAATTGTCTTCTCTTCTGTCCAGGAAATGAAGATCGAAGGTTCCTTATGGCCCCCTTGATTTTTCATGCGCGGATTAGTTCCGTGATTTGAAGAAATTAATGAACTCAGCTCTCTAGTCCCCAAGTATTTCTCTTGTTCAAATCTCCACATGCATTTTTAGGTTGTTCCATGTGAATAAATATGGAATGAATAGCGCTGTTGTGTCATTTCCCATTCCACCTTTTCCATGACATTATAAACCAATATCAAGTCAAATGAATGAATGAATGAATGAATTCTTTATTGGCCAAGTGTGATTAGACACACAGGGAATTTGTCTTGGTGCATATGTTCTCAGTGTGCATACAAGTTGTTACTTAATATCAAGGAAAGACAAGAAAAAAGATGAAGTTGGTGATGTGAAAGGTTTATTCAGATTCATTCACATGTTGAGAGATTTAATCAGGTTCCTCTAGGTGAGGAGATCAGAATAACAGCACATTGACGATGGTAGATGTACTGTTGTCTTGCATCTTAGAGGGGCATCTGGACTGCTACTGAACCTTAAATCGAAGAAATACGAAAGAAGAAGAAAAAGTCATGGTCAGTTCTTGGCATGGAGAAATCTCATGATGGAAAATACATTTTGCGTGTCCCTTTGTTTGATCTCAACAGGGATTATGAGTTTCTTGGAGACCTGCAACCAGGCCCAGCAGGATGAACAAAAGGACTGCCCAGCTGCCCCCCAGCCCTGAGAGGCCAAGAGAAAGGAGGGGAAGCAGGGAGAAATCCTTGCCAGCCTCAGTTTCTCTACTCGCTTCTGCACCTGACAATCCTGGGTCTCCACCTAATACTCTTGGCTCAACATTAGAAAGATAAACAAGGGGCTCAACTTCTCAATGGCCTCGAAATTGAATATCATTAGCCAGAGAGGAAGGGATCACATAGTGACCGACATTAGCGATGGGGGATTATCACGAAAGGCAGTTCACTAAAATGCTTAGGCAGAAAGTTTCTGCATCTGAATATTGTGTGCATTAGGGGTGCGATGGCTCAGCAGGTAAAGACTCTGAGTTTGCCAGCTGGAAAACCGGCAGGCCAGGTTTGAGTCCCCAATGCTGCCTGATGGGGGGAGCTCACATTCCCTGTCCCATCTCCTGGCCACCTAGCAGTTCAGAGACAAGTGAATGTGAGTAGATCAATAGGTATCATTTCAGCGTGAAGATAACCGTGTCCCATGCACCACGGCATATAGTCATGATGGCCACATGACCATGGAAGTGCATTGGGATAATGCAGGCACCCTTGGCTAAGAAATGGACATGACTGAACATGGGAAGCCTTTACTTGAACTTTTATCGGTATGCATGGATATCTGCTGTCTCAAACGGTGTAAAGTCGGTCCATTTTAATTTAATTAAATATGCAAACAAACAAACAAACTCACTGAACATTTCTGGCTTAAGTTAAGAAAAATCACATGCAAAGTCATATATCCAATCGCTGCCCGGAAGATCTTCCTACCTCTGGTAGCACTGCATCTCACAAATATGGCACGGGCCTCTGTGGCAATTAATCATTTTGAGATTATAATATGGTGGGATTCATGGTGTCTTCCTGCGTTCTTAACGTCTCCTTCTATGTAAGGAAAAAGACTCAAATTAAACCCACAGCTTGGGCAAACGGTTGTCTGAAATGGTATAGGGTCTGCTGCTGGAGCAGCGGGTTGGAGTAGAAAATCCCCAAGATCCCATCCAACTCTATTATTCTGTCATTTTGCACAGCCAAATCACCAAATTATACCAGGAAACCAACCGCTACAGTTGGGGGCTGCTGTGAGAAATCCACTGTTGGACAAATGTGGCAAGGACATAAATGATCTGCACTTGCTGCAAAGCAGGGGTGGATTCAGCCGGTTTGGACTGGTTCTGGCAAAACGGATGTTAAATTTACATCTGGTTCACAGAATCACTAGTTGAAATGACCGGCTGGCCCTGCCCAACCCTCCTCCTTCCCCTCCCAGGAGTCTGCGCGGAGGGTCTGGGAGGAGGGAAAACAGGCCTTCCGGAAGTGCTGTATTCGCCCTCCCAGGGTCCCGAGGGAAGCCTCCAGACCCTGGGGAAGGTAGGCCGAGCCCACCATGGCCACGCCCACCCCGCCACCGGGCAGCAAATCGCTGACTGGCATTTTTGAATCCCACCCCTGCTGCCAACCATTTTATGTTCCTTATTTTTCAGATTGGCAGGATCTCCTTCTCAAGCCTGAAGACTTGCTACAGGGAGGAAGTTTGTTCTCCATAGCATCTGAGGAGAGGAGGAGAAGCAGTGAGTGGAAGGTAGTCAGGTTGAAAACACTCCCAAGTGCACTTCCAGCAATTAATTCATGGATAAGCAGCAAAGGAAGGCTACAGGCGACTATTTTCTCCTATCCTGAGGCTTCAGGAACCCCTTTACAAGCTTTCTGAAAGAAGCAGAATATTTGCTCAGATGAAGAAGGAACTTGATTACCCCACGTAAAGTTGGGATTATCTATGAGTCTCTGTTCGGGGATTCTTTGACCCGTAGCCAGCATGAAAAAGAAGGCAATCAGGATGAAGAAAACTCTCTAAGAAAGTAGAAGAAGAAAAAATACAATAAGTGACCAGAGAAAACATATCCGGTTGCAAGACTCATTGACTCAATGGCTATTTTTTTGGCCTCCTTCCTTTTCTTTCTCTTTTACCCATTTCTTTAATTTCTAGATAGCTATTCAAAGTGGGAAGCCAAATTTCAAACAACTAAATGGAAATAATTAAAACAGTTTAAATCTATCTTTATGTTTGGAATTCAGCAATGTCTTTTCTCCTGAATGTTCTAGTGGGAGATTTGTGAATCCATAAACAATAACATAATTTTAATGGAAGTTCCTTCCTTCCTTCCTTCCTTCCTTCCTTCCTTCCTTCCTTCCTTCCTTCCTTCCTTCCTTCCTTCCTTCCTTCCTTCCTTCCTTCCTCCCTCCCTCCCTCCCTCCCTCCCACACTCCCTCCCTCCTTCCTTCCAGTGAAAAAGGGCCAACCCAAATCTATATTACTGAGTTGATATATTCCCCCATACAAAAATTGGTGTTTGTTCTTGTGTATCTACTGTTGATTCTGCTAAATAATTATAAAATAAAATCTGTCTGAGCCCTCGCCCAAACATTACATCAGCAATGCCTGGATTTTACACTCCTCCCTAATGCCACAAAGTTCAATTAATTAGTTTTGCAAATCCTTCTTTTTCTACTATCTCTCTTTTGATGTTCTAAAGGAGCGTCTGATTGCTTTTGATGCTCCGTTAATATTTATTCATGTATTTTTATTTTCAGCTTTATTTCACCCAAATAATATCCAGAAAGCTGCCTCATATTATTCATCTCATTCCTACAGAAATTCCCTTCTTACATCCAACTCATCTCAAACTCTTGCTGCAAAGCAGAGCAAACAATTTTGCTCACCATCTTGAATTTGGGGAAGAATTAAGGAAACTCTTGGTAGGCGGAATGACAAGGAGTAGCAGCTCTCTCTGAGGCCAGTAAGGAATTTGTTCCTTCAATTTATATAGAAGTAGAAGACAGCAGTGTAAAAAAGGAGACTGCCTCTTGTGAACCTGTTAACAATTTACTGGGTGCAAGTTGTGCCGACATAGGTGCTGCCAAGAGGAAAAGACACGAATCATACTTCATTAGTCTCTGATAGATACAATCAAGGGGAACCATGTCATTAACTTCAGAACAACATGGTAAAAAAAGACCACATTATTTTGTTTATTTTATTTTATTTATTTTGTCAAGCGATTATTAGATAAATGGTATAAGTATAAACATGGTATGAATACATGAAATGGAGATGAATAAGAAAAAAACAAAACTATAGGACAGGGACAGTTGGTGCGCTTATGCACGCCTCTTACAGACCTCTTAGGAAAGGGGTGAGGTCAATAGTAGACAGTCTAAGGTTAGAGTTTTGGGGGTTTGGGGAAGAAATCACAGAGCCAGGTAGAGTATTCCAGACATTGACCACTCTGTTGCTGAAGTCATTTCCTGCAATCAAGTTTGGTGCAGTTTACCTTGAATTTGTATCTATTTTGTGCTCTTGTATTATTGTGGTTGAAGCTGAAGTATTCATTGATAGGTAGGACATTGCAATATATAATTAGATCAAATCAAAGCTGGCGTAGTTCTAGATTGTCTAGGTCTAAAATTTCAAGTCTGGTGGCATAAAGTATTCTGCTACAAGTAGAGGAGTGGAGGACTCTTTTCATAAACTATTTCTGGACTTTCTCAATTGTAGTAATATCAGATAAGTAATGCAGGTTCCAGACTGATGAGCTGTGTTCAAGTATTGGTCTAGCAAATGTTTTGTATGCTCTAGTTAGTAGTGTGATATTACCAGAGAAAAAGCTACGTAGGATTAGGTAAACAACTCTTAATGCCTTTTTGGCTATGTAGTTACAGTGGGCTCTAGCACTTAGGTCATTTGAGATGAGTCCTCCAAGTTCCTTGACAGAGTTTGGATCCTCAACAAGGTCTTGACTATTCAGCCTGTATTTTATTTTCTGATTTTTTTTGCCAATATATAAGACAGAGCATTTATTTGTTGAGATTTGAAGTTGCCATTTGTTTGACCATTCTGACACATAGTCGAGGTCTTTTTGAAGGGTAGCAATATTATCGGTGGTGTTCATTCTTGGTGGCTATGTCCTGAAAGTGAAGAAATAGTGGAAAATACAAATGTGGTTAGAGGAGTTAATTGAAAGTAAAATTGATTTGTCCCCGAATTATTTCTTTTAGGAATAATAAAAAGAAATTACAATAGAAAGATAAGGTATTTTATATTACATGTATTAACAGCAGCAAGAATTTCCTACGCGTAGCGTTGGAAGAAAAATTCCACACCACCTGAAAGTTTAATAATTTAAAAAAATCTCAAGTGCTCGGAAATGGATAAACTAACTATGGAACTAAAAGGGAAAATAGATACAGAATATTATGCAGTATGTGGTATGATTGGATTGATAAAAGAAACAAGAAAAGAAAATGTATATAATAGATATAGATGGTATGGAAGTTGTATATATAGAAAGTATTGGATATATGTAAATATATACCAAATGTCACAGTACTGTTTATTAAATAATGGCGATATGTAAAAGAAAAAAAAACCAATAAAGTATTAATAAAAAAACACAAAACAAAACAATAAGCTAGCCCTCATTTGAGGTGCTCTAACATTGGAAGATTTATGGGACAGAGCTTTGGAGCTTAGCAGAAAAATAAGAGGGAAAATTAAAGGAGTCTATGGTACAGCTGAAGGAAGCTTCATTTTTGTACAATTTTCACACATTTTTTTTTCATATTTTCAGTATGAACATGAACATAGTTCTTTGGTTGGACATTGAATATTTTTCTGAGGAATGAGCATTTCTATAACCATCCTAACAACCAGATTGGGCTTTCACGATATCAGGTTTCATGGTTTCTGAAATTTTAGAGTACCCTTTCCAGTTCTGAAGAAGAGCTAGACGTGAGTTGTGTTACAATCATCCCCAAATGCAGCCGTGCAGGCACGTATGTGTAACCTCTCGATTGATGCATGTTGTAACCTCTGCTTTGCTACACCTTGGTTGCCAGTTTGCTTCTGAGCCCAGTAAAAAGTGCTGGTTTTGTTCTTGAAAGCCTTTCGCGGTTACTCGAAATGATGGTTAATTGCAGGAAAACCTCTCCCAGCGGTATGGCCCACCCTAGGGGAATCCGCAGGAGACGTATGCTGTGTGTCCTGTTTGCTAGACTAGAGTTTGGTCTGGAGGGAGCCTGGATAAGGGCCTTTTCTTCTGCCCCCCCCCCCCCCCTGTGGAATATCACCCCTCCCTTGACGTGAGATTGGCTCCATTCCTCGATGTCCTTCTGAAAGTCCCTCATAAACATGGACTCCTGCGTCGGACAGAAATGGGGATTTAATGGGATGGCTACATTTCCTTGAAAAGACAGGATGAAGGCAGAGAGCCAGGGGTCACCCAACATTCGCCTTAAAAGGCAAAGGGCCATTTCAAAAACCAAAAAGCAAAACCACATCATTCCTTGCCAGGGTGAGAAGGTTGGGCTAGAAGGTCCCGTCCCTTTGCTGTGATTTTATCTTTTCTGACTTCGCAGTTGGAAAAAACTGTGCTCGTCTCTATCTTTTCATAGAATGCTTCACCATTCCAATTACATTGCCAAGTAGAAAGCAAGCAGCACCTTTAGAAGGATGCATGATGACACCCTAATATTGAAAGGTGGCCAAATGCAGGTTAATGATGTTTCTTCCCCCAGTTTTAAAATTCAGATTCCAGCTTTATATTTATTTATTTATTAATTTATTATTTATTAATTAAACTTTTATACCGCTCCCTCTCCCAAAAAGGGACTCGGGGCGGTGTACAGCCTACTAAAAACACACAATAAATATACAATAAATACAATTAAAAATACATTAAACAATTTGATCCGGCTGTGTCCATCCAAGGGAATCAATTAAAAATTAAAACTAATAAAACCCCAATTAAAATTGAATTAAAACCGAAACACAGTTACTGGGCCAGGCCAGCCTGTCTAAAAAATAGGATTTTCACTGCGCGCCGGAAGGTCAGGATATCCGTCATGGCCCATATCTCCAGGGGGAGATCATTCCATAGGGAGGGAGCTCCCACAGAGAAAGCCCGAACTCTCGGGGCCGTCAGCCGACAGCGGCCAGGCGGCGGTACCCCAAGAAGGGCAACCCTGTGGGAGCGTACTGGGCGGCGGGAGGTTGACGATGGCAGTAGGTGGTCCCGTAAGTACCCAGGTCCCGAGCCATGGAGCACTTTAAATACCATCAGTACCACCTTGAATCGAATCCGGTAGGCCACAGGAAGCCAGTGCAGCCTGCGGAGAAGCGGTGTAACGTGGGAGCTCCGAAGGGCACCTACAATCACCCGCGCGGCTTCATTCTGGACCAACTGTAACCTCCGGAGACTCTTCAAGGGGAGCCCCATGTAGAGAGCATTGCAATAATCCAGGCGGGAGATAACGAGGGCGGAAGTGACTGTGCGGCATATATTCGGCATATCAGTTAAATAAATGAGAGAATATATTAAAAAGCAGAAAAAGGTGGGCCCCTATTTGTTATCAAGAATTTCTATTAAAAATTATGTATGCAAGTACAAAGCAGTGTATATTTTAGCACACGTCACTGCTTTGACTTCATTGCCATTGGTGCAAATATATTGAAAAATCCAACCCAGATTGAACACTGTAACTTTATCCTGATACACCTCTATTCGCCTTCATTTGGTTTCATTAAAATCATGTCCCATTCATCCAATGTTCCCTTTAGCGTAATCTCGTGGCAGTCGAAGATCTTGTTGGGCTCCCTGCTTCTGTTCCTAGAACCTGTGCATCATGAGTGTCTACAGGTGTGTTTGTGTGTGTGTGTGTCCAGGGGTGTCAAAATCTGCAGGATGGCAATTGTAACCCTGCACCCACCAATTTCGTCATCTTCATCCACCCAAAATGGGGATCCCTGTTTAAAATGCTGGCTGTTTTATAATAATCTTCAGTTCTGGGTTGTACAGAACAATTGTGCTGTATTTGGTTGGTCACAATCGGGGACCGAAGGGCTGTTTTCAACACAGTTGAATTGTCTTCTCTTCTGTCCAGGAAATGAAGATCGAAGGTTCCTTATGGCCCCCTTGATTTTTCATGCGCGGATTAGTTCCGTGATTTGAAGAAATTAATCAACCCAACTCTCTAGTCCCCAAGTATTTCTATTGTTCCAATCTCCACATGCATTTTTAGGTTGTTCCATGTGAATAAATATGGACTGAATAGCATTGTTGTGTCATCTGCCATTCCACCTTTTCCATGACATTATAAACCAATATGAAGTCAAATGAATGAATGAATGAATGAATTCTTTATTGGCCAAGTGTGATTAGACACACAAGGAATTTATCTTGGTGCATATGTTCTCAGTGTGCATACAAGTTGTTAATTAATATCAAGGAAAGACAAGAAAAAAGATGAAGTTGGTGATGTGAAAGGTTTATTCAGATTCATTCACATGTTGAGAGATTTAATCAGGTTCCTCTAGGTGAGGAGATCAGAATAACAGCACATTGACGATGGTAGATGGACCATTGTCTTGCATCTTAGAGGGGCGTCTGTACAGCTACTGAACCTTAAATTGAAGAAATACGAAAGAAGAAGAAAAAGTCATGGTCAGTTCTTGGCATGGAGAAATCTCATGATGGAAAATACATTTTGCGTGTCCCTTTGTTTGATCTCAACAGGGATTATGAGTTTCTTGGAGACCTGCAACCAGGCCCAGCAGGATGAACAAAAGGACTGCCCAGCTGCCCCCCAGCCCTGAGAGGCCAAGAGAAAGGAGGGGAAGCAGGGAGAAATCCTTGCCAGCCTCAGTTTCTCTACTCGCTTCTGCACCTGACAATCCTTGGTCTCCACCTAATACTCTTTGCTCAACATTAGAAGGATAAACAAGGGGCTCAACTTCTCAATGGCCTCAAAATTGAATATCATTAGCCAGAGAGGAAGGGATCACATAGTGACCGACATTAGCGATGGGGGATTATCACGAAAGGCAGTTCACTAAAATGCTTAGGCAGAAAGTTTCTGCATCTGAATATTGTGTGCATTAGGGGTGCGATGGCTCAGCAGGTAAAGACTCTGAGTTTGCCGGCTGGAAAACCGGCAGGCCAGGTTTGAGTCCCCAGTGCTGCCTGATGGGGGGAGCTCACGTTCCCTGTCCCATCTCCTGGCCACCTAGCAGTTCAGAGACAAGTGAATGTGAGTAGATCAATAGGTATCACTTCAGCATGAAGATAACCGTGTCCCATGCACCACGGCATATAGTCATGATGGCCACATGACCATGGAAGTGCATTGGGATAATGCAGGCACCCTTGGCTAAGAAATGGACATGACTGAACATGGGAAGCCTTTACTTGAATCTTTATGGATCTGGATGGATTTCTGCTATCTCAAACGGTGTAAAGTCGCTCCATTTTAACTTAATTAAATAAACAAACAAAGAAACTCACTGAACATTTCTGGCTTAAGTTAAGAAACATCATGTGCAAAGTCATATATCCAATCCCTACCAGGAAGATCTTCCTACCTCTGGTAGCAGTGCATCCCAGGCTTCTGTAGCAATTAACCTATGTTATAGTGAGGAAACCTTCCACCAGGGTCATGGTCATCTCCACCAATCAGATACTCCTTTTTTTCTACATAAGGAAAAAAACTCCAATTAAATCCGCAGCTCGGATAAACGGTGGTCTGAAATGTTATAGGGTCTGCTGCTTGAGCAGGGATTGGACTAAAAGACCCCCAAGCTCCCATCCAACTCTATTATCACTTCCAGCAATTAATTCATGGATAAGCAGCAAAGGAAGGCTACAGGTGACTATTTTCTCCTCTCCTGAGGCTTCAGGAACCCCTTTACAAGCTTTCTGAAAGAAGCAGAATATTTGCTCAGATCAAGAAGGAACTTGATTACTCTTGGTCAAGTCGGGAGGCTGTAAGCCTCTCTGTTGCGGTGCTCCTTGACACGTAGCCAGCATGAAAAAGAAGGCAATCAGGATGAAGAAAACTCTCTAAGAAAGTAGAAGAAAAAAAAATACAATAAGTGACCAGAGAAAACATATCCAGTCGCAAAACTCATTGACTCAATGGCTATTTTTTTGGCCTCCTTCCTTTTCTTTCTCTTTTACCCCATTTCTTTAATTTCTAGATAGCCGCTATTCAAAGTGGGAAGCCAAATTCCAAACAACAAATTGGAAATAATTAAAGCAGTCAAAATCAATGTTTATGTTTGGAATTCTGCAATGTCTTTTCTCCTGAATGTTCTAGTGAGGGATTTGTGAATCCATAAACAATAACATAATTTTAATGCACCTTCCTTCCTTCCTTCCTTCTTTCCTTCCTTCCTTCCTTCCTTCCTTCCTTCCTTCCTTCCTTCCTTCCTTCCTGTGAAAAAAGGCCAATCCCGAATCTATATTGCTGAGTTGATATATTCCCCCATACAAAAATTGGTGTTTGTGCATATGTGTATCTACTGTTAACCCTACTAAATAGTTATAAAATAAAATCTGTCTTGAGTCTCTTGCCCAAAAATTACATCAGCAATGCCTGGATTTTACACTCCTCTCAAATACCACAAAGTGCAATTAATCAGTTTTGCAAATCCTTTTTCTACTATCTCTCTTTTGATGTTCTAAAGGAGCGTCTGATTGCATTTGATGCTCCGTTAATATTTATTCATGTATTTTTATTTTCAGCTTTATTTCACCCAAATAATATCCAGAAAGCTGCCTCATATGATTTCATCTCATTCCTACAGAAATTCTCTTCTTACATCCAACTCATCTCAAACTCTTGTTGCAAAGTAGAGCAAATAATTTTGCTTACCATCTTGGATTTCGGGAAGAATTAAGGAAACTCTTGGTAGGCGGAATGACAAGCAGTAGCAGCTCTCTCTGAGGCCAGTAAGGAATTTGTTCCACCAATTTATATAGAAGTAGAAGATGGCAGTGTAAAAAAGGAGAATGCCTATTACCAATTTGCTGGGTGCAGGTTGTGCCGACATAAGTGCTGCCAAGAGGAAAAGACATGCATCATACTTCATTGGTCTCTGATAGATACAATCAAGAGGAACCATGTCATTAACTTCAGAACAACATGGTAAAGAAAAGACCACATGATGGAGAGATTAAGTAGAATGGGCGGCCCTGCCAGGGTCGATGGCGGCGATGGTTGCCTCGCCAACGGCGGCGACGGCAGCAGCGGTGGCGATCTGGCCTGGCGTCCTCTGGTCCATCGGTGGGGACACCTGGCTCGGTGACGGTGGCAGTCTCGATGGCGGGGGCCTGGGTCCGGCAGTTTCGGTAGCAGCGTTGAAGACTGGTCCATCTCGATCTCACCCTCGTCGATGGCAGCGATGGCGGTGACAAGGACAGAGATCGTGACCAGCTGACTGTGGCGCCTCAGCAAGTCGATTCCGACTCCATGGGTCCCCCCCGTCCCAGATCCTGACCCTGGACGTTGGAGACACGACCGGCTTGTTACCGTGTGACCGGGCCGATTACCTACTCGTCGGTGGACTTGCGGGCCCTCGGAAATGTCCTCCTTTCCTTGAGGTGGCCCCCTGGTCTTTCTATGGCCTACCTTAAGGATGGATCCTGGGATCCCGAGAGGTGGCATAGCCAGGGGAAGCTCTGTAAAGGTTATACCCAGTTGTATTCGTTTATTTTTAAATTTTTAGTAGGGTTAGGGATGGTGACCAGGCTGGGTTTGGGGCACAACCTGTCTGAGACGAGGGCCAGACCGGGGGTTAAGCGCGACCGGGAGGTTTTGGGGTCGGGGATGGTTAGATTGAGGATGGGTGTTTGTTTCCGGGAGGAAGAGAAGATGGTTATTGGCACGGTCAACGGGAGAGGCAGATATGGCACTGACAGGGGGCCATATTATGTTTCGGGAGCCCATCCCCGCTGTTTGTGTGCAGTGGCACGCACACAATGGGGGGGGGGGGTTGCGGTGATTATTAGGGAAGATCTATGTCCTAGGGAATCCATTGTTCCTCAGACGACCGGATGTGAATCCCTCTTCGTTAAGTGTGGTTCCGGGGTTCAGATGGGCCTATTGATCACATACCTGGCTCCCTGCTATGTGACATCGACCCTGCCTGAGCTTGAGGTTATAGCCGGCTTGGCAGTTGAGACCCCTAGGCTTATGGTCATGGGGGATTTCAACCTGGCTTTGGCTGGCGGGACCTCGGGGATTGCTCAGGAGTTCTTGGCTTCCCTGACAGCCTTGGGCCTGACCCAATTAATTAGGGACCCCACTCACACTGGAGGTCACTGGATCCGTGTCCCTCCTGGCTGGTATTGGCCACTCGGGAGGTGACACGACGTTGGTTCCAGGGTATTATTAATGCTTCCTTGAGTAAGGGGTTTCTGCCTGCCACCTTGAAAGAGGCGGTAGTGAGCCCCCTCCTCAAGAAACTGTCCCTGGACCCAACTTTATTATCTAATTATTGTCCAGTCTCCAACCTTCGCTTTGTGGTGAAGGCTGTTGAGAGTGTGGTGGCACGACAGCTCCCTCAGTACCTGGATGAAGTTGTCTATTTAGATCAATGCCAATCAGGTTTCAGGCCCGAGTACAGCACGGAGACAGCGTTGGTCGCGTTGGTGGATGATCTCTGGGGGGCCCGTGACAGGGGTTGTTCCTCTGTCCTGGTCCTGTTAGATCTCTCGACGGCTTTTGATACTGTTGACCACAGTATCTTATTGTGGCGGCTGGAGGGTTGGGGGTGGGAGGCACTGTATTATAGTGGTTCTCCTCCTTCCTCTCTGACCACTCGCAATTTGTGTTGGCAGGGGGACAGAGATCGGCCCCGAGGCCTCTGATCTGTGGGGTACCTCAGGGGTTGGTGCTCTTGCCCCTGCTGTTCAACATTTATGTGAAGCCGCTGGATGAGATCATCTGTGGCTTTGGGGTAGAGTTTCATCAGTACGCTGATGACACTCAGCTGTACATTTCAACCCCAGGCCACCCCAACGAAGCTGTGGAAGTGGTGATCCGGTGCGGGGTTGAATGGGGCAAAACAGGCTTCAGCTCAACCTGGCCAAAACCAAGTGGCTGTGCTTTCCGGCACCCCAATACAGCCAGCTAACTCCATCATTGGCCATGGGGGGGAGGAAATTCTTGCCCCCACGGAGAGGGCGTGTCTTCCTGGATGTACGGCTGTCATTAGAAGATCATATAGTGGCCGTCGCCAGGGGAGCTTTTTGTCAGGTCCGGAGGATCTACCAGTTGCGGCCCTTTCTGGATCGTGATACGCTTCGCACGGTCACATCCGCCCTCGTCATCTCCCATCTAGACTATGCCAATGCTCTCTACATGGGGCTCCCCTTGAAGAGCACCCGGAGGCTCCAGTTGGTGCAGAATGCAGCCGCGCGGGTAGTTTTGGGGGCTTCTCGAAACTCCCATGTTACACCACTTTTGCGCGAGCTGCATTGGCTCCCGGTGGCCTTCCGGGTGCGATTCAAGGTGCTAGTGGTCATCTTTAAAGCGCTCCATGGCTTGGGACCTGGATACTTAAGGGACCACCTACTGCCACCATCAGCCTCCCATAGGGCGGGCCTCCTCGGGGTGCCACCGGCTGGACGATGCCAGCTGATGGCCCCGAGGGTGCAGGCCTTCTCTACGGGGGCTCCCTCCCTCTGGAATGAATTACCCCCAGAGATGAGGAGCATCCCTGACCTACTAGCCTTCCGGCACGCGCTGAAGACCCACCTATTCCATCAAGCCGGTCTGGCCTAGAGTTACTTGTAGGGCTTTTAATTGATTTTAAATGGTTTTAGCTTTTTAACTCCTTTGATTGTTTTATTTTCCAGCCACCTATTTAATTATTTTAACTTCATTTTAAATATTGTATTTATGGTTGTATTTTTTAATTCGGCTGTACACCGCCCCGAGTCCTGTTGGGAGAGGGGGCGGTATATAAAATTGATTAATAAATAAATAAAAAATAAATAAATGAGAGGACTGGAAACATCCAGGTGTGCATCCTCCTCCCCAGCTTCTCCCAAGATGCCCCCTACCGATTTTAAGCATTGTAGACCACCTGGAAATCGACTGTCCTACTCTAAGAAGTGTGACTTACTCTCATTCTTTTCCAGAGTCTCCCAAGCTAGAATCTGGCATTTTGGAGGTTTAAGAATGTCCTCTCTTTGTATGGTGTTTCCTGCATGCTTTTCATCTATTAAAATCTTCAGTAAGGCATTTGACAGAGTAGACTTGCTTTCCCTGCAGGCTCTTTCTCTCTCAGCTCACATGTTTTTGTTTTGCATTAGTCCTACACACTTGCTCTCGGTCTCTGCTCTCGGTGAGCTTCATACCCTCCCATGGACCCCTTGTAGGAGATGTTTCGAGTGAAGGTACCCAGAGTTGCTTTACTCCAACTCTTGGTCTTTGATGAGACATGATTCCGGGAATACCAAAACACTAATGGCAATAGCACTTAGATTTATGGTATATATTGCTCTGTAATACTTTACATCACTCTCTGAACAGTTTACATCAACATATTGACCCCAACATCTGGGTTCTTATTTTAAAAACCCCGGCAGTTTGGAAGACTGAGTTAACCTTGAGCCAGTTAGCATCGAACACCTGCCAGTGGGTAGAGTTAGCTTGCAATACTGCATTCTAATCACTGTGCTACTAATACACCAAGTTGGTTGATGGCCCCGAGCAGTAAGAGGCTTCCATAATTCTCTGCTTTCTTCTTGTGCAGTTTATTTGCATTGGCCACAAATTGTTCCTGTAAATCATTTCTGGAATATAAGATGGTTGTTTCTTCTCAAGAAATATACGTCTGATCTCTCTTGCTTTTAAATAGGAGGAATACTTGATTGAATCATGAATAGCTTTATTCCAGAAGCCTTTGACTAAAGTCTCCAATCCTATGCCATGTTCTTTTGTGGGAAAGGCTTAAATAGCCTGTTTGGCTGCCTTGTTGGGCTATTTCATCTGGTTCTCTGCACAATATGATCTACACAGTCCATTTTTGGGGGGATAAGTGCCTTTCACAAGTAGTTCCGCATTTGAATCACATCGCAATGATGGTTTTCAAGCTTTACTTCGTATCCTTCATACCCTTCCTAAAGCAACCTGGATTACAAATCTGAAACATTCAATGCATCCTTAATAGTTAAGTTGATTTCCTGTGCTTTATTTCAAATGCACGACAATGTTACCAGTAAAATAATGCTTGGGGACCTTCTTGGTAATTTTTATTACATTATGATTTGTAGTTCCTTTCCCCCAATTTTGGAATGGCTCATTATCTCTTAAATGTTGTTCAGACTGGACTTTCAGGTTCATTCTCTCTGCAATGTTATTCAGACTGGACTTTCAGGTTTCGTTTCCTGAGGAGAATACGCATGCAAATGGCCGAGCCCTTTAGAATAGGGTTACAGCTTCTCTCTCCCATTTAGTTAATTTAAAGTCTTGTAAATGGTTTATTACAAAACAGAGGTCTGTCCTATGTCTTATTTCCCGTGAGCAAACTGTAGTCTGATAGCCTTTTATCATAGCGTAGCAGCAAAGTAAATAACATTAACCCAACATGGGTCATGGAGGCTGTGAAAAGGTGCAATAAAAATGTACTGTAAAGAGTTGCTTTGCTCAAATTCTTAAGCTTTTTCAAGACATTTTCAAGAAGACCAAGATGGCTTCCTAAGAGGTAGAGGAATACAAACATTTCATGAAACAGCGAAAAGAAATCTTAATCTTCTAGAATTGTTTTTTCTTTTAATGACTCCATAATCCCTTGGACGGTGGAGTCAGGGCAACTGCATGTAGTTTAGTGTTTACTGGCCGGATGCCCTTCCTGTCACCAATGAGGAGTTGGTGATATATTCTCATTGTGCTCAGAGAGAAAATATCTGCCTCTGCCTGGGATCGAACTCACAGCCTTCTGATTGTGAGGCAAGAACTCCACCTCTAGGCCACCGTACTACTCTCTTAAACTTCTAGAGTGATTGATTGAGTAAGAGAGTTAACAGGTTTCAGAATACACAGAGAAAATCTGACTCTGCAGAGAAACCGAAAGGAGAAACTGTTGTCATTAAAGGTGTTTTCCTCTGAAGTCTGAAGGGACAGCTTGAAAAAAAATAATAATCTGCAGATGGTCAGGATCTAAGGTCCTGGAAGGCTGCAGTGACAGAGATTATTTGTCTTGCAGTGAACCAGAAATTGGTTCCTGGCAACTGGACCTCTGGTCTTCTTGAAACGTTTCTCTGCTTGTCTAAATTGTTTCTGTCTCTTATCTTTTTTCTACTTGGGAGATAAGGAACAAAATGTTGTAAGCCAAAAAAAAAGAAAGAAGTCTGGTGCAGTGGTGGGATTCAAATTTTTTTTTTACTACCGGTTCTGTGGGCGTCGCTTGGTGGGCGTGGCATGGTGGGTGTGGCATGGGAAGGATACTGTAAAATCCCCATTCCCTCCCCACTCCAGTAACCTGCTTTCCAGCTCCGTTCTCCTCTGCAGGGCAACCAAAGAAGACTCAGCCAATCAGCTGGGACTCAATGGGAGGTGGGGAATAGATGGGGGCAGGGCCAGTCAGAGGCAGTATTGGCCGGTTTTCCAAACTACTCAAAATTCCCGCTACCGGTTCTCCAGAACTGGTCAGAACCAACTGAATACCACCTCTGGTCTGGTGGCCGTGAATCATCTTCCAGTCAATTCTACCTGGGTGGCTAAGAATCTTCACTGAGGTCTTGAGGTGAAGGACAATCTTTCTTTTCAAGTATGAGCTTGTTCTTAGTTTTTGTACCTTCGAGTCAGTGTTGCCCCCTTGAAAGTTGCCAGGAGAAGTCCATGCAGTTGTGTTGGCAAGGTGCTGCTTCCCTGGGTTGAGAGAGAGTGACCCACCCAAGGTCACCTATCCAGCTTTGTGCCTAAGGACAGACTAGAAAAGTCATAATCTCCTAGTTTCTAGCCTGATATCTTGACCGCGATACCAAACTGGCTCTCATGTAACCTACATGAGAGAAAGGCAAGGGAGAATTCATTCCAACCTGTCCTATAAGGATGAATGGTTTTCAAAAATGATTTTATATACTTCTGTGAAACAAATGAGCTGCCGGAAGACGAGGGACTGAAGTAGCAGAAACATTAAAAGCACAATATAGTTAGAAATGTTATTTGCTTTGATCCTACTATCAACCTGCCTTCCATTGAGGACCTGTATACTGCACGAGTCAAAAAGAGGGCTGTGAAAATACCTACAGACCCCTCACATCCTGGACATAAATTGTTTCAACTACTACCCTCAAAACGACGCTATAGAGCACTGCACACCAGAACAACTAGACACAAAGACAGTAGAACAACTAGACACAAAGACAGTTTTTCCCTGAACATCATCACTCTGCTAAACAAATAATTCCCTCAACACTGTCCAACTATTTACAAAGTCTGCACTACTATTACTATTAATCTCCTCATCACTCCTATCAACCAACCTCTCCCACTTGTGACTGTATGACTGTAACTTTGTCGCTTGTATCCTTATGATTTATAGTGATTGTTTCCTAGTAGGTTTTGATTGCTTATTGTAGCCTATGACTATCATTAAGTATTGTACTTGATGATTCTCGACTCTTGATGAATGTATCTTTTATTTTATGTACAGTGGGAGCATTTGCATCAAGACATATTCCTTGTGTGTCCAATCACACTTGGCCAAAAAGAATTCTATTCTATTCTATTCTATTCTATTCTATTCTATTCTATTCTATTCTATTCTATTCTATTCTATTCTATTCTACTCTACTCTACTCTACTCTACTCTACTGTACTCTATTCTATTACTATACTCTCTGCTAAAAAAACTCTCTTCAATCATAATTCATGCCCTGGAAATAAGAGACAGAACAGACCACTGTTTTGTCATAAATGCAAGGTTTTTGATTTGCTGAACTCTTGAAAAGAAAAAAAAATCAAACATCCCTGCAAAATCGAACTAAAGGGAAGTCGTAATTCCATTTCAAAGGCAAAACTATTTTCCTATGGAAACAAAATCAGGAACACTAACGTGACAACATTTCAGTGAGAATAAACTAGAAACACCTGCTTGAACAACATTTCAGAGAATGAGTCATTCCAGTATCTCTGAACCATACTGTAATAAAAAAAAACAAAACAGAAACCTTATTTTACAGTACAGTTCTCTTGGGTTTCAAGTAAAAGAAAGAAATAGATAATTATGGGGTTTTGTTACTACTCTGGACTTTTGGTATTCCCAGAAAGTGAAAATCATAGAAAAGACCAAGAGCTGGATTTCACCAGAAACATTTGCCCCAAGAGGTCCAAGGGAGAGTACACGGCTCCCTTGAACACAGCCAGATCATAAGTGGGCAGGACAAAACCACACAAGATTGTAACTCACAAAAGGACCTGCAGGGAAAGCCATATAAAGAAAGGATATTCCTAATGTTGTAAAATGTCTCATTCCAGCTTGGGAGTCCTTGAGAAAGAGCAAGAGTAAGTCCCATTCACCAGAGTAGGATAGTCAATAACCAGATGGGTTACAATCCTGTGTACAGGTAGTCCTCCACTTACAACATCATCACTTTGAATGTACACTAATCGGCATGGATTAAAAATTTCGTGGCATGCAGCTCTCAAAGGGTCACCGCCTTCAATATACACTACACAACCATGACAGAATAAATAAATAAATACAAAATCATGCATATACCCACATATATTATATGACACAGAGAAACAACACCGCCTAGTTCAGGTGTATATGTCAGGTTCCATCACACGCCCAAAAGAAAGTCCAACAGCCACAACAGGATTGGATGTAAGCCATTGATCTTCTGGACAGAGCTGGCAATTTACTGACCAGAGGCTAGCCAATACAAGCTAGCATCGATTAAAGTCAGGGTTAACTCCCAATCTGTCCCACCACCTTTATACCCCCGATGTGTCAGCCGCTCTCCACGTCGCTGCAAAGATCCAGGGCTTCGTAGTTGCTGACACGCGGCTCCATCAGCTGTTCCACGTTAAGGTCATAAAATACCTCAGCCCCGATCTCTTTGCGACGTCTGAATGAGTGGTGAGTAGGGAAGGGCTTTGCAACAAGGTCTATGGCTGGCCCGCCCACCCCGATTGGCAGCCCACGGATGACTTCAGGCTGACAGCATACATGTTCATGGCAAGAACGACAACAGCCCAACTGTCATTTAGTGACTGTTCCGAATTACAACAGCGCTGAAAAAGTGACTTCTTGTTGTGGTTCGTTGGCAGCCTTTGGAGACGGCAGTGGAATCAGACAGTGGGGAAGAACGGGGACCAGTCCAGGAGTCTGGAGAGGACTCGGACAAGGGTCCTGCATCCAATGCAGAGATGGGGCCAGGACCATCTGGGAGTGGGGTGCTACCTCTGGAGCCTTGGGAGTCTGGCAGCAGAGAGGAAAAGGACCCAGGGGAGCCTGTTCCCACTGTGCATGTGCACAGAGCTGCTAGAAGGTGAGAGCAGCTGAAACGCCTTGGGAGTAAGGCTGGGAGGCCGATTGCCCCTCCCATAAGGGATAAAGGACAGGCAAAGGTGAAGAAACCTTTGCAGGAAGCAAAGACGTTCGTTCTGTTCGGATTAAACCTTGAAGCTCTGTGTGGACTTTGTACTTCGTTTGGTTTTTTTACTTTTAATTTGGCAATAATTTAGTTATTGGCAGCAATTCAAAGGAGAGAAAGGTGGGTGCTTAGCTCAAGGGACTGTTTGGGACTCATTACTGGCTGGGAATGAACATAAATCCCAGCCTTGAAATAAATAATTACGGTCTCAGGAAGCCTTGGTCAGAACACTTATGACAGTTTTTCACCCTTATGACCGTTAAAACCTCCTTCTGGGTCAAAGCGAAAAAATTCAGCTTCATAAATTAGAGGAAATGAATCGTGTTTTTCTCTTGTGAGCATACTTTATTTACAAATAACTAAGAACAAAAGAAAAAGCAGGACATTCTGAGAAGCAAACGAAAGAAAAGATGAAGATGAAGTAAAAAGTAAAGTAAAACTCCTCCCCTGCACACATGCACAGTAAATCACAAATCACAAGACACTCATATCTTGTTACTATGGAAACGTGATAACCAGTCTGGTATATTCTGGAAGCTCAACAGACAAATCCAAAATAAACGCAGTGACATTCTGATCATAATACGGACACTTAGCAATTGGCTCCTATTTATGACGGTCGCAGTGGGTCATGTGATTCCCCTTTTGCGACCTTCTGACAAGCAAAGTCAATGAGGAAGCCAGATTCACTTAACAATCTTGTACCTAATTTAACAAATGCAGTGCTTCACTTAACAACTTCGGCGCAAAAGGCTGTAAAATGGAACTAAGCTCACTTAACAAATGTCTCACCAGCCCATGGAAATTTTGGGCTCCATTGTGGTCATAAGTTCAGGATTACCTGTACCCAACATAGGCAGGGGACACCTTGGGAGCAGCTGGGAAAAAAGCTGCATATCCGGCTGCTTCAAACTCACACATCCTGCTGACCATCATTTCGATTTTTTTTTAACCATATTGTTCTAAGATACTTTCCCCTTATCACATCTACAAGACAAACACAAACTAGTCATAAAGTAAATATTTCCCTTCTGGCAGTGGCTATTCTGACAAAACTCTCAGAATTCTTTTTTTTTTTTTTTAATTGCACCAGGGGCTGTCTTGGTTTTTGTATAAATTGAACAAGTGGATTCCTTGCTGACCTCAGAAACAGGAGCTGCTCCTTTGTCCTTCCTTCCTAGCAAGAGTTTCCTGCGTCTTCCCTAAAGCCTCTTAAGATGGTAAGTAAAATGATTTCTTCTTTATTCACAAACCAGAGCTCGATTTAATTTGGAGGGGAGAAGAGAATGGCTGGAAGAATGAGGTGGTCTCGTTGGGACGGTCAATATCTTGCAGCCGAACTCAGAGTCGTAGCTGTGCTTATAATAATGAGAGGAATCCTCTGTACATTATTGAGATTCAATAAAGGCAGAAATACAGAAAGAAATAAAGCACAAATGCCAGAATGTACTTCTCTAGAACCCCAGAAAAGAGAAAGGATGAAAAAAACTATAAATTAATTGCATGTTAGGATGAGTCCCTTTTCTCTTCCACAAAGTCTCCCAAGTGGGAGAAGGCATGACATCGATGTAGTGGGATCAATTCGATCAATACAATCAATGTGAGTTCCAGTGGCCTAGAGGTGGAGCTCTCGCCTCACAATCAAGAGGCTGTGAGTTCAATCCTAGGTAAAGGCTAATATTTGGAATAGAGACTCTTCTGTTTGAGCAGCGGGTTGAACTAGATGAGGGGTCACCAACCTTTTTGGTCCAAACTCATAATTTTAAATCCCGCGGAACAGAGACCCTGGGAAAATCCCCCCAAAAGTCTGCAGGAAAATCCCCCACCCCGTTTTTCTACCGATCGATTGTTCTTTATTTGGGATCTCAGGATACTGTCTCCAGCTCCATTCTCGAGGGAGGGGAGAGAGAGAGAGAGAGAGACTTCGGGCTTCATGCAAGGAAAGCAGCAGAAGCAGCAAAGTCTTACTTTCTCTCCCCCAAACTCTGCCAGAAATGAGTTTTTGCTGGCACAGCTTTTTGAAGCAGGAAGCCTTGCAGGGTCCCCAAGACTCATTTCTGGCAGACTTTGGGGTTCCAGGCAAGGCCCATGGGGTGAGTGGGGCAAGTTCCCCTCCTGCCCTTTCCCCCCTCCCCTCACTACCTCGTGTTGTTTGCAATACAAGTGACGCAAGCCTTGTGTTCCTGCGGGCCATGTGGGCGGTGCAGCCTTGTGTTCCCGCAAAGCCTGGATTAATTGCTTTGGGGGTGACATTTCTCTGCAGACCACCAAAATTTTCTCACCGACCACCAGTGGTCCCCGGCCCACCGGTTGGTGACCACTGGACTAGATGACCGCCCAGATCCCGTCCAACTCTGTTCTTCTATGATTCTACCTTTAATACCAATGCAGAGTTTTGCTTTTGGAGGGGGACATAAGTATTACCTGTTTGCCAAGCACCTGGATTTTTTAATCACATGACCATGGGGATGCTGCAAAGGTTGTTACTGTGAAAAGTGGTCATAAGTCAGTGCCATTGTAACACTGAACGGTGACTAAATGAACTGTTGTAAGTTAAGGACTGCCTCTATTGAAGAGGACATTAGAAAGATTTTGAACAGCCAATTTCTGAAGCAGCCACTAAGTTCTCTGCTGACTTCTTTTTTTTTTTTCTTTTCTTCCTTTCTCAGAGAATCTTCTTCAGCCTCATTGTCTTCTCTTTCATGCTGGCTACATGTCAAGCAGCATGCTTCATTAAGGCCTTTGAACGTCACTTTATAAACGGTAACCAAACTCTTTATTGATCTGAACAAATCATGACTGTACTGCTAGAATAGTGCATCCAGTTTGGGTCACCACACTATTAAAAACGATGTTAAGACCAGAGGTGGTATTCAGAGGTACTGACCCGTTCTGGAGAAACAGTAGTGGAAATTTTGAGTAGTTTGGAGAACTGGCAAATACCAACTCTGACTGGAGATTTTAGAGTACCCTTCCCTGCCACGCCCACCAGGCCAAACCCACAGAACCAGTAGTAAAAAAAAATTGAATCCCACCACTGGTTGAGACTCTAGAAAGAGTGCAGAGAAGAGCAACCAGGATGATGAGGGGACTGGGGGCTAAAACATATGACGAACAGTTGCGGGAACTGGGCCTGGCTAGTCTAGGGAAGAGAAAGACCAGGGGAGACAGGAAGGGGAGCAGTCTTTCAGTATTTGAGGGGAGGGGGGTCAAGTTATTCTCCAAACAACTGAAGGCCAGACAAGGAACAATGGATGGAAACTAATAATCAAGGAGAGATTCAACCTGGAAATAAAGAGGAATTTCCTGACAGTGAGAAGAATCAACCCATGGAACAGAAGTTGCCTTCGGAAGTTGTGGGAGCTTCATCCCTGGAAGAAGAGATTGGACTGACATTTGTCAGAAATGGTGTAGGGTCTCCTGCTTGGGCAGGGGGTTGGACTAGATGACCTACAAGGTCCCTTCCAACTCTGTTATTCTGTTTGAGATATGTTTAGCCCAGATTTCCACCAAAGGCCTCCTGACTAGACCAGAAAACCCCAATCATAATAATGCAAAAGTTGTTGGCTCATCACGGGGTCCTTACAAATCTGATCAATAAGTAAAACAAAATGCTTTGTAGCAAATGCAGAGAATTTGTGTACCGGTCACGCTTTGTGCAAATGTTGGTTTGAGCGCAGCTTCCAGTTCACCTGAACACTTTTTTTTTAGGGAAAGATGTGCAGCAAGACAAATGTGTGGATCATTATGATGGAAAAGAATATCCCATTGGGTCCAAATGGAATACAGATGGTTGTTTAGAATGCCGGTGTATTAAAGAAGGAATGTCATGCTGCCACAGGTAAGAAATCATACCTATCTTTTGGAACAGTGGGAGTCACTGTCTTGCCGTACTTCTCTGGACTTCATGGCCAGTTCCAATCAGTGTTGAGTGGGGTAGGAGAGGTCAAACCCCAAGTCTTTTCAATGCGGGGGGCCTCAGAGCTCAAGTCCTTCGAGTCTTGTTTTCACCATCTACACAAAACAGAACAGAATAGAATTCTTTATTGGCCAAGTGTGATTGGACACACAAGGAATTTGTCTTGGTGCAAATGATTTCAGTGTGCATAAAAGAAAAGATTCATTCGTCAAGAGTTGAGAATCATCAGGTACAACACTTAATAATAGTCATAGGGTGACAATAAGCAATCAAGTCATACTAGGAAACAGTCAATAAAAACTGTTAGGATACCAGCAACAAGGTTACAGTCATACAGTCACAAGTGGGAGGGGATGGGTGACAAGGAATGATGAGAAGATTAATAGTAATAGTAGTGCAGGCTTTGTAAATAGTTGAACAGTGTTGAGGGAATTATTTGTTTAGCAGAGTGATGGCATTTGGGGGAAAACTGTCCTTGTGTCTAGTTGTTCTGGTGTGCAGGGCTCTATAGCATCATTTTGAGGGTAGGAGTTGAAACAGTTTATGATTTGGATGCGTGGGGTCGGTAGATATTTTTTCAAAACATGAATATCAAAACATGAAACTGAGGAATCAGCTTTGACTCAATCCTGACAAGACAGAGTGGGTTTGGGTTTTTGCCTCCCGCCCAACACAAAGGCCCAGGTATTATGTCATCTATGACTCTGGATAGGGAGGAACTTCCCAGACTGAGCTGGTACACAATTTCCTCATAAATTCACAACTCTTGCTCAAGGAGCAGTTGGCAGCTGTAGCTATTGCACAATTTTCAGTAGTGTGCCAATTGTGCCCCATTGGAGCCTTTGCCCATGGCCACTCATGCCTTGGTCACTTCCTGTTTCAATTCCTAAAATGTACTCTACATGGGGATGGCCTAGGAACTCCAAGTGGTCCAGAATGAGTTGGCACGTGCAGTGATTAGTACCCCTAGCTCAGGGGTGGGATTCTACTGGTTCACACCGGTTTGAGTGAACTGGGTGTTACGTTTTCAGCTGGTTCACTGAACCGGTATTTCAACCGACTGGCTGGCCTGTCCCCCTTTCCCTAGGAGTCTCCATGCGATGCAGGTAAGTGCAGGGTCTGTGCAGAGACTCTAAGTGGGAGAAGTGGCCCGAGTGAAACCTCTGATCCTTGGAAAGATGAAAAATGCCCCGCCCAGAAGTTCTGGTAGATCACACCTACCATGGCTGAGCCCACCCAACAACCAGGTAGCGAACCAGTTGCTGGGATTTTTGAACCCCACCCCTGCCCTAGCTTTACCCATATTATACAATGAGCCACACCTGGTCCCAGTTTTCTTCCAGATATAATTTAAGATGCTGTTTATTACCTTCTAAGACTGCATGGCACAGAGCCCTGAAATAAGGCCTTGGCTGCATCGATATTTCTCCCAGGAAATTTCTAGAATATTGTGCAAGTTCAAAGGTGGCCGATGAACCTAGACGACCTTGTCAATTAAGGTCGACTTTGACTGATCATAACTTCTTTCTTCTCCTTTGAAGGTATGGTGGCATTGCCAAAATGGAAGGATGTAAAGCAGTGATAAATCCAAAAACATGTAAATATGAATTTTATCGGCTTGATGACCCATCGAAGCGATGTGATGTCTGACCTTTTCACATGGAGGAGCTGGAAAAAATATCTTATGTATAAATGAAACTGAATAAATCTCTCACAATCAGTGTCTTAAACTTTTTCCTTGCCTCTTTTTTTTAATTCAATAACAATCAGATTAAAGCACAAGGTGCGGCTTGCAATATAAGGCATGCATAGCTGGGAGATATTGTCTGCATCAGTTTGGCATTGTGTAACAAGCAAAACACTGCTTGAGCATTAATGTTGCTTGTCAAAAAGCCCATAGAGAGCAAGAAAGAATGGAAAGCATTAGAAGTGAGAATTCATTGTTAATTTTCCACCTCGACATTCTTCGAAGTCTGCCTGTCCTCTGGTGCTAAGCGAGCTAAGCCTAAATAAGTTTTTAAGTTGAGTCTTAGGCAGGAATTTCATGTTCTCTGGGCTTTTGTGGCCTTCACTCTGAATTGCTTTGCATTAGAGATGCAGTGGTGAACTTAGAAGATTAAGAATTGGGACTAAATAATGCAAACTTAAGAAAATGTTGGACCCATCACAAAATACATTTCTAAACAGAAACAATCCTTGGCTCCATTTGTTGAAAAACGTGCCTACCGTCCCTGTCCTATTGTTTCTTTTTTATTCGTATCCATTTCATGTATTCATAACCATGTTTATAATTATACCTGTTATCTAATATTTTTTGACAAACAAACAAACAAACAAACAAACAAATAAATAAATAAATAAATAAATAAATGGTATAGTTTATTACAGAGGTAGTTATTCAGCCGATTCGGACCAGTTCTGGAGAACCGGGAGTGGAAATTTTGAATAGTTCGGAGAACCGGCAAATCCCACCTCCGACTGGCCCCACCCCCATCTCTTCTCTGCCTCCCATTGAGTCCCAGCTGATCGGCTGGGTCTTCTTTGGTTGCCTTGCATAGGAGAACGGAGCTGGAAAGCAGGTTACTGGGGTGGGGAGGGAAGGGGGATTTTGCAGTATCCTTCCCCTGCCACACCCACCAAGCCACACCCACAGAACCAGTAGTAAAAAAATTTGAATCCCACCACTGGTTTATTAGAGATCAAGTGTCTTGCAGTAATGCAGTAAGGCCAGAACTAAAACTTGCGATTTTTAGAAAAAATTGCTCTCTACATGGGGCTCCCTGCGGGGAGCACCCGGAGGCTTCAACTGGTGCAAAATGCAGCCACGCGGGTGGTTATGGGGGCGTCAAGAAACTCCTATGTGACGCCTCTCCTGCACGAGCTGCATTGGTTGCCGGTGGCCTTCCATGTTCGCTTTAAGGTTCTGGTTTTGACCTTTAAAGCGATCCATGGCATTGGACCAGGTTATCTGCGAGACCGCGTTCTGCCGATAGTCTCCCACCGATCTGTGCGCTCCCACAGGGAGGGCCTCCTTCGGGTACCGACGGCATCTATGTGCCGCCTGGTGACCCCGAGAAATAGGGCCTTCTCTGTGGGGGCTCCCACCCTCTGGAATGGTCTGCCTTCTGAGCTATGTAACAACACCGACCTGAGAGCATTCAGACGTGCATTGAAAACCTGGCTCTTTCAGCAGGCCAGCTTGGACTGAAGTGGGAGTTTTAAAGAGTAATTTTAGAATTTTGGGTTTTAAATTTCGGGATTTTAATGTTTGGGGTTTTTATTAATTTATTGGGATTGGGTACAAATTTTAAAGGCAGCCTTAGGGTGTTTAATCTTCTTTTAACTTTTATAATGTGGAATGTTTTTATAGTTTATTTTATTTATTTATTTATTTGATCATATTTCTATACCGCTCCCTCTCCGAAAAGGGACTCGGGGCGGTACAGCCTAGTAAATACATTAAAATACAAGAATACAAGATTAAATAGAGTTTAAAACCGAATTAAATATAAATATAGCTGCATCCCGAAAGTTTAAAAATGGAGTTAAAATTTTAAAAACCCTATTAACTTAAAACCCCTTTAACCCTTACTGGGCCAGGCCAGCCTGTTTAAAAAATAGGGTCTTAACTGCGCGCCGGAAGGAGAGGATATCTGTCATGGCTCGTATCTCCGGGGGGAGATCATTCCACAGGGAGGGTGCTCCCACAGAGAAAGCACGCACCCTCGGGGCCGCCAGCCGACAGCGATCAGGTGGCGGTACCCCAAGTAGGGCGACCCTGTGGGAGCGTACTGGGCGGCGGGAGGTTGTTGATGGCAGCAAGCGGTCCCGTAAGTACCCAGGTCCCGAGCCATGGAGCACTTTAAATACCGTCAGTACCACCTTGAATCGAATCCGGAAGGCCACAGGAAGCCAGTGCAGCCTGTGGAGAAGTGGTGTTACGTGCGCGCCCCGAGGGGCGCCCACGATCACCCGCGCGGCTGCATTCTGAACTAACTGCAGCCTCCGGAGACTCTTCAAGGGGAGCCCCATGTAGAGAGCATTGCAATAATCCAAGCGGGAGATAACGAGGGCAGAAGTGACTGTGCGAAGTGCGCCCAGATCCAGAAAGGGCCGCAACTGGTAAATCAGACGAATCTGATGAAAAGCCCCCCTGGTGACGGCTGCAATATGTTCTTCCAAAGACAGCCACATCCAGGAGGACACCCAAGTTGCGTGCCCTTTCCACGGGGGTCAAAACCTCTCCCCCCACGGCCAGCGAAGGAATGAGCCGGCTGTATCTGGACGCAGGAAACCACAGCCACTCGGTTTTGGCCGGGTTGAGACGAAGCCTGTTACGACCCATCCAACCCCGCACGGCCTCCAGGCACCGGGACATCACTTCGACGGCTTCGTTGGGGTGGCCCGGGGTGGAGATGTACAGCTGAGTATCATCAGCGTACTGATGGAACTCCACCCCAAAGCCACGGATAATCTCACCCAGCGGCTTTACATAAATGTTGAACAGAAGGGGCGAGAGCACCGACCCCTGAGGCACCCCACAAAGCAGGGGCCTTGGGGACGATCTCTGCCCCCCCGTCAACACAAATTGCGAGCGGTCGGAGAGGAAGGAGGAGAACCACCGCAACACGGTGCCTCCAACCCCCAACCCCTCCAACCGCTGCAATAAGATACTGTGGTCGACAGTATCAAAAGCCGCCGAGAGATCTAACAGGACCAGGACAGAGGAACAACCTCTGTCCCGAGCCCTCCAGAGATCATCAACCAACGCGACCAACGCCGTCTCCGTGCTGTGCCCGGGCCTGAAGCCCGATTGGAGGGGGTCAAGATAACTCGCTTCATCCAGGAAGCGGGGGAGCTGACGGGCCACCACACTCTCTACAACCTTCGCAACAAAGCGAAGGTTGGAGACAGGACGATAATTTGATAACAGTGCTGGGTCCAGGGACGGTTTCTTGAGGAGGGGCCGCACCACCGCCTCCTTCAAGGCGGCAGGTAAAAGCCCCTCTCTCAAGGAAGCATTTATAATACCCTGGAACCAGCCTCGTGTCACCTCCCGAGTGGCCAAAACCAGCCAGGAGGGGCACGGGTCCAACAAACAGGTGGTGGCATTCAGTCCCCCCAGCACCCTGTCCACGTCTTCTACAGTAACAGGGTCGAACTCAACCCAAATGGCCTCACCGATATCTACCCCCGCCCCCCCGCCCGGAGATGCCCAGTCGAAGTCCAGCTCGTCCCGAATCTGAGCGATTTTGTCCTGCAGAAACCTAGAAAACTCCTCAGCCCGTCCCTGTAAGGGATCCTCCCACGTTTCCATCTCTAAAAGGGAGCGGGTCACCCTAAACAGGGCGGCTGGGCGGTTTTCCGCGGACGCAATAAGGGTGGAGAGGTAAGTCCTCCTCGCCACCCTTATCGCCACTAAGTACGTCTTAATATAAGATTGTAGAAGTGTTCGGTCAGACTCAGAACGGCTAGCTCTCCAACTACTCTCTAGGCGTCTTTTCCGGCGCTTCATCTCCCTTAGCTCCTCAGAAAACCAAGGAGCCATTTGGGATCGGCACCGGGTCAGAGGCCGCAAGGGCACGACCCGGTCAAGGGCCCCAGCAGCCACCCTATCCCAGGTGGCAACCAGGCCCTCAACCGAGTCGTGTGTGTGAGCTTCGGGAAATGGCCCAAGCTCCATCAGGAACCTATCCGGGTCCATCAGGCGCCTGAGGCGGTACCATTTAAGCGGCCCCGCCTCCCTGCGGTCGGGGGGTGCGGAACGGAAGTCGAGCTTCAGGAGCGAATGGTCTGTCCATGACAGGGGTTCTATGACTATGTCCCCTACACCCAGACCACTCTGCCACTGATCAGAGACAAAAACTAAATCCAGGGTGTGACCTCCCACGTGAGTAGGGTCCCGAATTAACTGGGTCAGGCCCATGGCTGTCATGGAAGCCATGAACTCCTGAGCAATCCCCGTGGTACCGCCGGCAGAAGGGAGGTTGAAATCCCCCATGACCATAAGCCTGGGGGTCTCAACCGCCACGCCGGCTATAACCTCGAGGAGCTCAAGCAGGGCCGATGCCGCATAGCAGGGAGCCAGGTATGCGATCAGCAAGCCCACCTGCACCCTGGGACCGAACTTCACGAAAAGAGACTCACACCCGGTCGTCTGAGAAACAGTGGATTCCCTCAGACACAGATCCTCCTTAATAACCACCGCAACACCCCCGCCCCTCCCCTGGGCCCTCGGCCGATGAAAAACCCGAAACCCGGCTGGGCACATCTCCACAAGGGGCACTCCCCCCTCTGGGCCCAGCCAGGTCTCGGTAATACCCACCAGGTCCGCTCCCCCCTCACAGATCAAATCATAAATGAGGGGGGCCTTATTAATAACGGACCTGGCATTACACAACATCAGCCGAAGGCCCCGGGCCCGATCGCTCACACCCCCCGGGGAACGGGATATAACAAGGGGGTCGGAGCGCGCCACCGCCGACAAATAGCGGGGGCGCGCTCCCAGAACCGAATGTGGCCCCCTATAACCGCCAAATCTGCCTCTCCCGCTCACCGTACTAATCGCTTTAAAATCACCCTCCCTGGGACAACCCCCCATCCTCAATACAGCCCCGTCCGATCCCAAACCCTCCCGGCAACGCTCAACCCACGACCCGGTCCCAGCCCCAGGCGGGTTGTCCCCCAACCCCCGCCCGGCCAACCCTAACCCCTTTAAGAATCTAATTAAAAATTTAAAACTGTTGGCTGTACAATGCCCTGAGTCCTTCAGGAGAAGGGCGGTATATAAATATGTTAATAAATAAATAAAATAAATAAATATTTTAAGCACCTGTGTCTCTCGCAAATCTAATCTCCTAAGGAAACCAGGAACATTAGGTTCAGAGCTTTTCAGCGAGGATAAACCTGAAATATTAGCCTTCAGAGAGAACAAGACATTCCACATTGGGGGAAAAGAACTATCAATCTTAATGTTATAAAAGTTAAAGAGAAGGTGTCCAAGATTTACTTTACATTTAAGTTTCCCTTTGGTTTTAAGAAAAGTATAGGAAATCAACAAAATAATCAAGGATATATTGAATGTAGCGGATTTGCAATCCAGGCTGCTTTTGAAAAACTATAGGATACAGAAAGGGTGCGAAGTTCAAAAACCATTGACAAGTGATGTAAAATACAGAATTATTGATGAAAGAAGCCCTCCAGAAAATTGGGCAGGACAGGAAGCAAAATGGCCAGACAAGACAGGCAAATAACAATAGCACTTAGACTTACGTATTTAGACTGCTAGATTTTCTAAAGCACCTGTAGGCCAGAGAAGGAATCATGGATGGAAACTGAACAAGGAGAGATTTAACCTGGAAATAAGGAGAAATTTTCTGACAGGGAGAACAGTCAACCGATGGAACAGAAGTTACTCTCAGAAGTTGTAGGAGCGCCATCACTTGAGTCCTTCAAGAAGAGACTGGACTGCCATTTGTCAGAAATGGTGTAGGGTCTCCTGCTTGGGCGGGGGGTTGGACTAGATGACCTATAAGGTCCCTTCCAACTCTGATTATCTGTTATCCCTGTGTCAGTAACTGCTGTCGAGCCAGATGCCGGCTATTCTATAGCTGTGCACTTGATTTTTCCTGCTTATGTGTAAAACATTATTTGTTTGATTCTGAATTGCATTTGTTCAAAAGAGCCCACTGTTCAACTATCAAAATCTTTCTGGATGTTGATCCTATCATCTAAAGCACGGGTATCAAACTCACCACATCACGGTGCCATAACATGATTTTTTTTCCCCCTTTGCGTAGCTGGGGTGGGCGTGGCCTGCATGTGATGCATCCGGTCCGCAGGCCGCCATTTGGACACCCCTGATCTAAAGTGTCGGCTATTCCTGCCATCTAAATTGCTTCTGAGCTTTTGAAGAATACTAGGTCTAAGACAGACCTGGGGATACCCCACCGCATAATTCCCTCCATGTAGATGATGTTCCATTGAGGTCTATACATTTAGTATGATTGGTCAGACAATTGTTCTGACCCAAACCTGGTTCCCAGAGAGCAAAAACAAGACAAAGGTACCAGCACAATCTTTTAATGTTTCATTTATGAATCCTGTTTCTTCACAGATAAAAGGCTGCTTCCAACTAATTAGCTCCGATAAGGAAGGGCCTTGCCAAGTTTTTGCAAACCTGCCAAGAACAACAGATAAAGTTCTTAAACAATAAATCAAAGAGTTTCCAAACACCAACTCAGATATTCCTAATGTCCACCAGGCTCGAATATCAAACTTCTTTGCCTTCTGCAAAGAACTGCAGTTTCTCAGCTGGCTTTTATCTTCTCAGGGAGGGGCCATTACCTTGCAGCCTTACTCCCGAGTCGCCCATGCTGCTGCAGCTGCTCTTTCCTTCGGGCTCTTCGGCATCCTCTTCCTCACTGCTGCCAGCCTCCATGATCTCTGAAGGCAGCACTCCACTCCCTGATGGTCCTGGCCTCATCCCTGCATCCCACGCAGGTCTCTCATCTGAGGCCTCGCTCTCCGAGACCTCAGCCCTCCACACCTGATTCTAGCAAACCACAATAGCAATTGTAAATCCATCTTGGTTGTGGTCTACTTTGTCAAAAGCCTTACTAAAAGTTATAGCAGACAGACAAAAAGCATATAAACAGAAGATTGAGATAAGATTCTTTTTTTAAAATGTTTTTTTTTTAAATTACACATCTCTGTTTACATTTTTAACCGTATTGTGTCATCGATAATGCATCCATTTACATTAATTTCTATACATTAATTCTTATTCCTATGTTCTATCCACTTATACCATCTATCCCATACCACATAGCATTCTGATTCCTCCTTGCCTTTTAGTTCTATTGTAAGTTTGTCCCTCTCGGCACAATCTAATATTTTTTGTATTGACATCTCTTTGGACGGTATGTTATCTAATTTCCAACCCTGCGCAAAATCTATCCCCACTGTTCTTATTATATGCAATATGATGTATTGGATTTGTTTGCTAAATTTCCCTTTAATTATTTCAGATAATTCTTAATGCTCTAATAAGCCTGACTCTGACTTTGAAATCCTTGGGAAATAGGGTAAGTCCCACTTATGCGTGTAAGAGAGCCAATCCTCAAAACGGGTAGGGGGCATTTTGTGGGAGGGTAGGAAGTGGCTGCAGACCTGGCTGCTTGACCTTCTCCCATTTTATTGATTTGGCCATTGTTTCATTTTTTTAAAATGTGTTGTTCTGAAGCTGATGAAAACTTCCCCTTAACATTATCCCCAAAACAAATAGCAACTATTTGTAAAGGAACTGTTTTCCTTCTGGCAATGGCTATTTTGGCACAACCATAGGCTTTTTTAAAAAATGTGCGTAAGGGTTGTCTTTTTTTCCTTGCAAAAATTGTATGAGCAGATTCCTTGCTGACCTCAGAGAGAGAGGTGCTACTCCTTGTTCTTCTTCCATACCAAGAGTTTCCTTCGGCTTTCCCAAAGCCAAGATGGTAAGCAAAATGGTTTATTTGCAGAAAGAACTCTAACTGACTTAGATTTTATTTTATTTTTTATTTATTTTATTGGTGTGCTTATGCATGCCCCCTTTAAGGACCTCTTGGGAATGGGGTGAAGTTCAAGGTAGACAGTTTGAGGTGGAAGCTGTGAGGGTTTGAGACTGTAACTATGGAGTCGGGTAGGGCGTTCCAGGAGTTGACCACTCTGTTGCTGAAGTCGTATTTTCTGCAATCAAGTTTAAATCGGTTTACCTTGAGTTTGTACTGGTGTGTTATTGTGGTTGAAGCTGAAGAAGCCGTTGACAGGCAAGACTATGCAGCAGACAATTTTGTGAACTATGCTTACATGATTTAGACAAGATCAAGGTAAAATAGAGTAAGAAGGGAAGATCAAATGCAACCAGATGTTTCTTTAGAAAAGTGAGATAAGACAAGAATAACTATCTGCAAACTACTTTGGAGGATGAACAAAAGGCTGAGATATTTGGGTATCCTGATTTGGGGGCAGCTGGCCCTGAGGAGGGAGGAAAATGTTCCAGGTTGATTCTGTTGTGCAACAGAGATCTCAATGTACACTTTCCCAAGATTGTAAACTTCATCTGGAGGGCTTTTCCCAACATTCATGTGCATTATCATATTACTGAAGAGAACGATTTTTGAACAGCCAGTTTCTGGAAGAACCACCAAGTCCTCTGTCGACTCATTGTTTCTTTTCTTCCATTCTCAGAGAGTCTTCATCTGTCTGACCATCTTCTCTTTCATGTTGGCTACATGTCAAGAAGAATGTTTTTCGGATTCCCTGAAACCAGAGCTTGAAGATGGTAAGGAAGCTCCTTATTCATCTGAACAAACCCTCATTGCAAAGGTCTAGCAATGCCAGCTGAAATGTTTCTGGCTTAGCTTCTACAATCCAAGATGTCCCGACTGAGCCAAAAAAACACCTTCTGTACCAATGCAGAAGTTGTTTGATCATTGGGAGTCCTTACAAAGCTAAGAGGTAAATGATAAGAGTATGCAGCAAAAGCAGAGAGTTTATACGGTCCCATTTGTTAAATAGTAGATTTCAGAAAGTAACCTCCAGCTCTAGAAGGATTCTTGATACAGTTTGATGATTTGGGTATGACTGGAGGCTCAAGTGGATTCTTTTTTCTTAGGGAAAGTGGTGGACCCGAACACCTGCGTTGATCGATATGATGGGGAAAATCATCCCGTTGGGTCCACCTGGAGAACAGCTCATTGCTTCCATTGCCAGTGTAGTCAAGATGGAATGAGCTGCTGTGAAAAGTAGGAGAAAGTTATGGGCGAGTTTTGGATGTATTAATTTGCACATGTTTTCTCCTACGTTGAGCCACAAGGCTCTACTAATATAGCACATATTTCTGGATACATATAGGTAAATAAACTTTCTAGGTTGGAGATGCCTAGTATGCAGTTCAAGACAAACAAAGTGTAAGGTTGACTGGGGAAAGAGAAGACCCTATATGTTGGGAATCCCCTAAGCTGTCAGGGAGGAGGGCTCAAACATGGAGCTAGTCCAGAGTTACTACACAACCTAAAAGGGCCAGAATTGACACTATCTGGACTTACCTTGTGCTTTTCAGTTTGCAAAATGTAATTACTTCTGCACCTTATTGCATTTTCAGTTAGCTGACTATTTTGGGTGACCAGATCCTTTCTGGGTAAGAAGGAAACATCACAATGAGAAATATTCCTGCTGTCAGATAAAATCACTCAGTGTTTTTTCAGAGTGGGAGCCTCTTTGAGCTAAGCCTTGTTATAGTAAGACCTCACCTAGTGTACTGCATCCAGGTTTGGTCACCACACTATAAAAAAAGATGTTGAGACTCTAGAAAGAATGCAGAGGAGAGCAACCAGGATGATGAGGGGACTGGATGCTAAAACATAAGATGAACGGTTGCAGGAACTGGGCCTGGCTAGTCTAGGGAAGAGAAAGACCAGAGGAGACAGGAGAGCAGTGTCCCAACATTTGAGGGGCTGCCACAGAGCGGAGGAGTGGGTCAACCTATTTTCCAAGGCACCCGATGGCCAGACAAGGAATAATGGATAGAAACTGATCAAGGAGAGATTCAATCTGGAAACAAGAAGAAATTTTCTGACAGTGAGAACAACCAACCAGTGGAACAGAAGTTGCCCTTGGAAGTTGTGCGAGCTTCATCACTGGAGACTTTCAAGAGGAGACTGGGTGGCCATTGGTCAGAAAGGGTGTAGGCTCTCCTGCTTGGGCAAGGGATTGGACTAGATGACCTACAAAGTCCCTACCAACTTTGATTATCTGTTATCTGGGAGGACTTTGAGCCATCTGCTTATGAGGATGTGCACATGTTCTTTGTGGCTGTGAGCTTGGCTATAAGGTTTCGGCACCCATGTCCCTCTTGGTTGGTTAAGGTCATTATCCTTATTGCAATCAACAGGAGGCAACCAAAATGAATTTCTGAGGGCCTGAGCCCTGAGATTTCTCCATGTGAAGGTGCATTTCCAAGAACTGGGTTTTCAGAGTCAAGCAAACTCTTGGGTGAATCAACCTTTCTCCAGAAGTTCAGTAGTTCTTTGCGAGTTCTAAAGTGGCGGATGATTTTAAAAGTCTTTGCCAATTCAAGTCAACATTGACTGGTGATAATCTTTTCCTCTTCCTCTTCTTCACCCTCCCTTCTTTTTTCCCTTCAAAGAGTAAAATTATATTAGTTGCAAGATGCAAGAAAGGCAAAAATCCAGGATCGTGTGAACTGGGACCCTCTAGGTTTGATGACAAATGTCAGCTTATCATCCCTGTGAATGAAGCTCTTCGAATATTTATCATACGTCGAAAGAAGGCTGCATAAATCTCTCACATTCCCTTCAAAGCTCTATTGAAAATGGGGAAGAATGCAGAATAGTGGTAAATCCAGAAATATGTAAACATAAACATGTAGGCTAGATCATAGTGTGGATTCTCATCCCCTCTCACGCAGTACTGCAATAAACGTCTTACCTAAACACCTCAATCTTTTCTCTTGTCTTTTCTTTTTATTAAATAAGAACCATGTTAAACACGTGATATCAGCCAGGTAGGGCTGGAAGAAGCTACCTGGGTCCCTTTGGTGTTCTGTATCAAATAAACCCTGCTTGAGCATTAATGTTGCTTGGTGAAAATCCCACTCAGATCAAGAAGGAATTGAAAAAACATTGGAAGTGAGAAATGACTTTTATCAGTTTTGAATCTCACCCACTGGAGAGGATCTGCTCCTCTCTGGCTAATGATATTCAATTTCAAGGCCATTGAGAAGTTGAGCCCCTTGTTTATCTTTCTAATGCTGAGCCAAGAGTATTAGGTGGAGACCCAGGATTGTCAGGTGCAGAAGCGAGTAGAGAAACTGAGGCTGGCAAGGATTTCTTCCCGCTTCCCCTCCTTTCTCTTGGCCTCTCAGGGCTGGGGGGCAGCTGGGCAGTCAGTTTGTCCATCCAGCTTTATATGGTTGCAGGTCTCCAAGAAACTCATTATCCTTTTTGCAGTAAAGCAGGTTTGGGGGGAGATTGAAAATAAAATTTTCTGGATTTCTCAAAGTTGAGATTTCTCAGTGCCAAGGACTGACTCTAACGTCTTCTTTTTCTATTTGTTTGCTTTAAGAATCAGTAGTGATCCAGAACCTGTTCTGACCCAGCCGGGTTCCCAGAGAGAAAACACAGATAAACTCAGTAACTCAAACTTTCATGGCTTTAATCTACAAATAAACCTCTTTGTAGATAACAGGTGGCTTGCAGCCAAGTAGTCCAATTAGAAAAACCTTGGCAGAAGTCTTCAAATACACCAGAGTCCTTAATCACAAAGCTGAGTCCTGGTTTGAAACCAGGCTTATATTCCCTGGAAGGAGGGACCATTACGTTGCATCCTTACTCCCGAGTCGTCTGTGCTGTTCTCTTCTACGAATCATCCTGTGCTTATGTGCACTTGGCACAGGCTCCTCGGGAACCTCTTCATCACTGCTATCAGACCCCACCATCCCTGAAGACAACAGTCCACTCCCTGAGAGTCCCAGCCCCTCCTCCAAGTCCTCGCTCTCCTCCACCGCTCACACCTGCTGCCGGCTAACCATAACAGGACCTCTAAAATGCCAAGTTAGAGGACCTACACTCTGTTAAACCTGGATCCTGAACTGCTCACACAGAGGAACCTAAGTAAATCTCTTACCTGTAAATCCTCTTTTAATGACCCCATAATCCCTTGCAGGGTGGAGTCTGGGCAACTGAATGGTGCTGAGTGTTTACTGGCCGGATGCCCTTCCTCTTGCCAAATGTGGAGTTTTATTCTCATTGTGCCCAGAGAGAGAAATAACTGCCTCTGCCTAGGATCAAACTCATAGCCTCCTGATTGCGAGGCAAGAGCTCCAGCTCTAGGCCACCGCACCATTCAAATCTCTTACCTGTAAATGCAGCTGAATAAATCTCCCACATAAGCATCTTAGTCTCCTTCTTGCCTTTTATTAGCCTTGAATAATAAAGTTTTCAATGTAATGGAAATGCTGGAAGATAACACAACAACACTCTCCATGTCACAACAACATGGAACTCCCTAAAAATTCATCTGCAGGTTGGAGCAATAGATAAATTTGAGGACTAGATCTTGGTTCATTAATTTGTTCAAATTACAGAAGAAGTCTTTGTATGAAAAATAAATGGGGGATGTCATAAGAAACCTTCATTTCCTGTACAATTCAGTTGTGCTGATAACAACTGGAAAGTCAGAACACATCTAAAAGTTACACAATGTCCCTCTCTTGGCTATAGGTAGATGGAAGGCCACTTAGCAAGGCTTTGGATATTGCCAATTTTATATCTCTATCTCTATCCATCTATCCATCCATCCATCCATCCATCCATCCATCCATCCATCCATCCATCCATCCATCCATCCATCTATCTATCTATCTATCTATCTATCTAGATTCTCTCTCCACCCATTTTATTTGTATAGCTGTCCATCTCCATCAATGACTCCCAGCAGCGTATAATGGAAAACCAAAACCTGGAACAGAAATCCAAAGAGTGAAACCTAAAATTGCAAAAACGAAAATCCCACTTACATTCCAACCAAATTCCCAATGGAGACAGAATGGAGACAGCAAGAAAACCAACAAAGATAGAAGATGCTCAATGATTGTGGTGACTTCACCCGCTCTAGAAAGTCATCACAAGTGTAAAACTCACACAATGTCCCCCTCTTGGGCACAGGTAGATGGAAGGCCGCCTAGCAAGGCTTTGGATATTGCCAACATCCCAAGATCTACAGCACATAGGGATGGCCCTTTGAAAATAAAAGTTTACCGCCCCGTGTTTCCTTGTGATGGTCCTGAAATGTAGGGCAGCATTACAATCACCAAACCATTGAGGGATTTGGGTCTGAGGATGCAACCCCTTAAGTCCCTCAGGGTAGCCGAAGGCACAAAGAAGTCATCTACTGGCCAAATGAAAGCTATTTCCCACATCTCTGAAGGGGACGATTGGCCACCAGGGAAGGTGAGTGGCCAGGAGAAGGATGGACGTTTTCTCTCCTCCCAGGCTTAGCTCTTGATAGCCATCGCCGATGGGCTCCTGGCCTTCCGCAGTGACATCACGTTCCATCCTCAGGTTCTACTCTGAACATTCTCCCTGCATCTCAGAATGTCCAGGGTTACCGTAGGGACGGGAGTAAACACTTTTAAACGATTCCACTTTTACTGACCGCTCGTTACTGGACGCTGGCAGGTTAGAGGCAGCATCCTTGTCTACCAGCATTCAAAATGCAACCTTTTCCCCATGATGGCAGGTAGGAATTGGGCCATCTCGCTCTTGGAAGGGATCCCTTGTTCCTCCAGAAATCCCACGGAGAGGCAAATATGGCATTACACACAGTGCACAGCTGGGGAAAGGAGAAGGTTTGGGGGCGGGCTACCCAAGGGAAGGAAATAGAAATAGGAAGGCAGTTGGAAGGAAACCAATGGGGTGAGCCATCTCTCAGTACAATTTTGGGAAGTTCTTGACTTCTTTTTCTTGGATGGTGCTCATATCTTCGGCGCTATATTCAGTGGGAGTTTGATATCCACTTCCAATAAATGTTTCCCAATGTAGTTTTGGATAGAAACAGGTTTTGAATCCTATTCCCTCATCACATCAAAAGTTTGGCAGGGGGAGGAAAAGAAATAGGCAACACAAAACAGGAAACCAAATATCCGGCTGAAGTGCCTTGCGTTATTTCTCTGGGGCCAAGAAGACCGTTTGGGCCCCTTTTAAAGGTTAGCAGGGATATCCGCTCTTGGGGGGGGGGGGTCCCTGCTTTTGAACCCCAAGTATTTTCCTTTGGAAGGACCCTGAGGTCAGCAGGGTGTAGGCCGGGCTACATCTCTCAATCCACTCAGGATGGGACTCGGGGCTAAACTACAGGATGCCCTCAGCCGCCCCGTCTCCTTCCAAGGACATTGTAAAAGGCTCCATTCTTTCCCAATCGTCTTCCTTTCCCTTTCATCCTGGGTCAGGTGTGCTGGGGGGAGGGCTTTGTGCCTGGGGGAGGAACAGGTCTGCTTAGTCCCTCCCTGGACACTGGGAGGACCCAGATCCAATACGGGACCAGCGAGGTTCCCTGATAGAAACAGAAAACACGGCTTCTGACCTCTGTCCTTCTTTCGATGTGTGTTTTGCAGATCAGGCGCATAACACAGAGACCCCAGACAAGCTGAGCCTTCCGACTCCAGGCTGCCCAATACTAATAGCCATACCTGCCCTGGGAAGCAGCCTTCCGAATATCTCGGGAATGGCAGCACCGGTTCTGAGCAACCTTTGGATCCAGCCTCCTTTCCCCCATCTGCCTGCCCACCTGCTCGCAGGCAGCGCCGGCCTGCAAAGCTTCGTGCCTCCAGGAGTGCCACACCTCCAAACCATCCATGAGGACCAACTGCAACTGGCCAAGCTGGCAGCCTGTAACCCTCCCATCTCTACCTTTCCTCAGCCTTTCTACGCACCTCGGCCACTTCCATACCAAACTCTCCCTGCCCCAGGCACCGCACAGAAGGTCCCCAGATCCTCCTGTCCCCAACATCGGCTTTCGGGTCACTCAGAGGCACAGACCACCTCTGACGTGGGCCTTCAACTCGGACAGAGGTGGCCACTCGGACCTCCAGCCTCTTTGCAAGGTGAGAGCCTCTTGGGCAACCTGGAACTTTGGCTCTCGTCCCCAGAGTGCCATAGATTAGACCTGGCCACAGATGTTCGAAGCCCGGGCCACCGATCCTGGGGGTCCTCAAGAAAGGTTAGAGCTAGGGGAAGAGACCTTCCTTGAAGACCTGGAGGCCTTAATATATGTTTCTTGAGTTCATTTATGAAACAGGACCAGCTGCTTGGTAGGCACAGGCCTCAGTCAAGAGCTGTCTCCATCCTCTTCCGCCTCTTCATCCACTTCCAAAAACGTGATAGGAGTCACCAGCAGACTGAGCCACCCGGGCAGGATCAGCTTGGATACTACGGTGTCCACATCTCTTGCTCAGTTTTTCTTCTTGACTCTTTCAGAGATCAGAACCCCTGAAGAGGAACCACGGAAGGCCCAGACTTACCACCTGCCGGGATCCCTTGATCAGCCAAGGAGGAGCCTCCACCAGTTTGTGGGCTCACCTTTGGCTCCTTCTTCGTCTTTACACTACGATTTGGAGGACGTTCCTCGCCTCCTTCCAGTGTTGGAAGGTGAGTGCTAAATATACCTGGTACCAGGTGTCACCTGCAGAGAGTGACCCTTGTTATCCTGGGGGATAGTATGGTAGAGGATCCTGGCTTGAAGAATCACCTCTTGACATCTTTCTTGCAGCAGGCCAAGCTCCAGGAGGACACCTGCCAGGTGCCAGTCTGAAGACTGAGGTCCCACAGGCCCCTCAAGACCGAGAAGCATCAGAGCCAGACCGTAGCAAAAATTTTGGGCTGAATGGTGAGTGCCAAAGCATTTCAGAGGGGAAGACTGCACAGAGATGGTGCAGAGCTTTCTCTCTCTCTCTCTTTCTTTCTTCCTCCCTTCCTTCCTTCCTTCCTTCCTTTCTTCCTTCGTTTGTTCCTTCCTTCCTTCCTTCCTTTTATCCTTCCTTCCTTCTTTCCTTCCTTCCTTCCCTTCCTTCCTTCCTTCCTTCCTTCCTTCCTTCCTTCCTTCCTTCCTTCCTTCCTTCCTTCCTTCCTTTCTTTCTTTCTTCCTTCCTTCCTTCCTTCCTTCCTTCCTTCCTTCCTTCCTTCCTTCCTTCCTTCCTTCCTTCTTTTCTACTTTCAGAGAGGTGGGTTCCTATTGGGCCATGCATCTCCTCCTTCCTGGAAGAACACGAAGGACCTCCCTTGGCAGGCTTAAAGGATGGGCTCCAGGTGCTGCCAGAGCTGCTGACTGAGTTTCCTGACACTGAGCGGTATTTTTCTTCCATCCCTTCCAGATGATGCTCAGTTCCATACCTCATCAAAAGGGAAAGGGAAAAGGAAAAGGAAAGTCCCTTGGACTGACGAAGAGCCGTCGGCAAAGAAATCCAAGGAGGAGGAGAAAGCTCAGCACCAAATGCCACCTAAGACTAGGGCAAAAGGGCAGCCGAGAAACAAATCTTGCAAAAATATCTCTGCAAAGGGGGCAGCAGATGCCTCGAAATCCAAGGCCGCCCCTTGTGCTCAGGGGGCTCAAGATCTCCCCCAGGCAAAGGTGCCTTCTGAACTTCTGACCGTTCAGGAAGACCAAAAGGTTGGGCTTCCTGGACTCCTTCCGCAACAAGCAGGGGAAGAATGTGACTCTTCTCCTTCTCCTTCTAAGACGGGCCCTGCCTCTTTGGCCGTGGAGAAGAGTCAGCCTAAAAGCCAAGATAAACAGGAAGCCAGGAAAAACGTGACTCTGTGTGGCACAAAGAGCAGGAAGTGCTGCCCCAAAAGAGAAGCGGAAGGAGCCCCTCAGCCCATCCCAAAGACCAACCTGGCTTTCAAACTGATGGAATCTGTACAAGTGTTTCACCCGCTGGGCAAGCAGACCGTTTCGACCCTGCCGAGCAAGAACTCTGTCCTTCCCGTTCCGCCTTACAAGCCTGTTCCAGACAATCTTATCCCAGAGAACCTTTTGCCTAAACCACCATACAATCCATCTTCCGTTCAACCTCTGACCGCTGCACCCAAGCTGCCACTGCACTTCCTACCTGCCTCCCAGCTGCCTCCCCAATACAAGCCCCCAGCAGCCTCCATGTTGGAATCACCTTCGCACCTCCTGTCCAAACCTTCCTCCCATCACTTGCCTAAGCCACCATCACAGCCTTGGCCAAAACGGTCCTTAATCCCTGTGCCTACTCAGCCCCCAAGGCCCCTGGGGAAGCCGCTGCCCCCGGCCATGGTCCCACCTGCCCCAAAGGCCTGGGACTCTGGACTTCCACGCAGCAGGGACTGGAGAAGTCAGGCTGCAGCTGCTGGGAGAAGCACCAGCCTGGGGTGGAAGCCCGCTGGCTTAGGGCCAAACGGTGGGCACTCCAGCAACCTTGCGCCCCCAGCCAAAGCCCCAGGGCTTAAAGGGCCACCTTCATCTCCGCCGTATAAAGGGGATACATTCAGACCCTGGAGGATGCCGCCCCCTGATCTGGAGGTCTCGCAACCCATCACAGACGAGCAGCGGCCCCTTCGGGAGCAGATGAAGCGAGAGGCTCAGAAGGAGAGGGAGGAAGCCGCCTGCTGGACTTCGCTGGGGAGGGTCAAGGTCTTTGAGGAGCGGGAGAAAGAAATGGACATCTCCCTCTGTTACGGTTATCCCAGCTTTGGCTGTCCTTGGAGGACGTCTACTTGGGCGTGTCCATCTGGGCGATTACAGGCTGGGAACGTGCGGCCCCATTTGGGGTTGGACTTTCGGCCATCAAGAGACTGATGGAGTCGTCAACCAACAGGTCCCATGACCGTATCGCTTAGCAACCACAATGCCAGCAGTCACCAGTGTGAATAGAGTCCTTCGCTGAGAATAGAGAGTTGTGGAGGAAGTACCCACCCCAATGCAAGCATTCTGGGCTTGATCCCCCCCAGACCCTACCCTCAAAACGCTCAACTCTCCGCCACCGCCTGTCTGTCCCCAATCTGCCCTATGGCTTCCCTGCGCCCTGTTGGCCAAAGCCCAGGAAGCACAACCCCCTTGAAACTGAGGTTCTCTGTTCATTTGGCCGCGGCCATTCCTCTTGAAGTTTTGAACCCCCAGCCCTCCCTTCCAACCAGGATGTCCCAGTCTTCACACATACGGCCGCTGGATGCTGCTGAGGAATTTTAAAAGGAAATGTATTTGTTTGAATTTTTTGTTTGTTTGTAGATTATAATTTAATATATCAAATACCTGAAATTAGAGTTCCTTTTAATGTAATGTTTACACATAGAAGCTTCTGTTTTACCATAAATATGCTGCTTTGGATTAGTTAAACATTCTTGTTCATTGTTACTGTATTCTTATGAGTTGAATTAATAATCTCCTTGTCTTGTCTGGCGGTTTTGTTAATTCCTGATTTGATCCTAATTTTAGATCTCAAAGTGTTAAAAGTTCTCAGTGTATTCCTTGTATTTTATACTCTATCTTACAATAAAATATTTAAAAATATAAAAACAGTTCCATATTCTTGCCTGAGAAAAAACCCTGATCTCCTTTAAAAATAAATAACCACATATTATAGCCACTTCTTTCTTTTTGTTGTTGTTGTTTCTTGGTTCCAAAAATGAATCGGATGGAGAATCTCATGGATTCTCTTCCATCCCATAAAAAGTGCAGAACGATGATGCAGAAAAATAACAGAAGGAAAGAAAGAAGACCTCCAGGATCTTTTTCGGCCCTCGGTTATCCTGTTATAACCTTCCAACCCTATTATTCTACATCAAGGGTCTTCACACTTGGCAAGTTTAAGACTCGTGGACTTCAACTCCCAGAATTCCTGAACTAACATGACTGGAGGAGGAATTTTGGGAGTTGAAGTCCACAAGTCTTAAAGTTGCCAACGTTGGAAACCCTTGTTCTAGAATCTAGATGATATAGGCATCCATAGGAGCTATCCTTGGGGGGAAAGGTACTGAAAGGAAAGATTCAATCTGGAAATAAGGAGGAATTTCCTGGTGGTGAGAACAATCAACTAATGGAACAGAAGTTGCCTTTGGAAGTTGTGGGAGCTTCATCACTGGAGGCTTAAGAAGAAACTCGACAGCCATCCAGGTGTGGGATTCAGTTTTTTTAACAACCAGTTCTGTGGGCATGGCTTAGTTGGTGGGTGTGGTTTGGTGTGTCTGTCTTGAGCGTGGTCTGTGTTTCGGCTCTAATTAGAAATGAACTTCACACAAAAAGATTCCTCCTAGACCAAATCAACAAAGATCTCCTCACACTTCACCTCAGACTCAGCAACAAGATTCACCCCGCACTTTGGGACAAAACCAAACAATTCGCTGTCTGGAGAGCCGAAACACAGACCACCCTCAAGACAGACACACACACCAACAAACTCAGAAAACTACAACAACGCCAGAAACAAACTCCTCTTCCCTCACAGCCACACATGAAACAAACAGTGCACAACATCTCAGACAAGATCCTCAGCGAAGCCGAAACCAATGCCCTTTCGAAAGGATTCAACTTTGCTGTCGCTCCCAAACTCATCCCCACAGAAACCATCATATGTGGAGTTGAAACCAGCCTGACCAAAACCAACCCGGATGATGCTAACAGAATCAGACTCCACCTGAACAGAACACATCCCCAGCCAATCAGAACACAGCCAACCCCCCAGCCAATCAAGCCACCCCCACTGACAGTTAAAAGGAAGAAGCAGCTGCAAGCTCACATTATTCTGAGAAGCACAAAGCCGAAGACACAAGTCTGAAGATGATGAATGAGACTTCATCGAAACGTCGCCTAGATGCTTCCAATTTTACGCAGAAGAAAACCCGAATTACCAAAGATTATATATATATATATATATATATATATATATATGTGTGTGTAAGGTTTTTAAGCTGATAATTTTTTTTTTTTTAAATAATAAATAAGGGAGACTAGTATAGATCTATTTCGAGCTAGTTAGCTCTCTTCAGCTAGCCATACCCTTACTGGGATTCGAACCAGGGAAGTATTACATGTGAGGCAGTTGTAATTGCCTCTACACCACTGGCTCTCTCCTTATCAGCTCAGGCAGGGGAATAAGTATATACTTTGTATTACAACACCCTGTTAAGCCCCAATTAAGGGAGAAAGCATACTGCTTTCTTTTCTGTCTTTCGGCTCATCACCAGAGACCATACCGACAGAAAGCTATTTGTTTCGTTGCCTTTTGTTTACATGTGTGTAAGGTTTTTAAGCTGATAATTTTTTTTTTTTTTAAATAATAAATAATACAAAGTATATACTTATTCCCCTGCCTGAGCTGATAAGGAGAGAGCCAGTGGTGTAGAGGCAATTACAACTGCCTCACATGTAATACTTCCCTGGTTCGAATCCCAGTAAGGGTATGGCTAGCTGAAGAGAGCTAACTAGCTCAAAATAGATCTATACTAGTCTCCCTTATTTATTATTTAAAAAAAAAAAATTATCAGCTTAAAAACCTTACACACATGTAAACAAAAGGCAACGAAACAAATAGCTTTCTGTCGGTATGGTCTCTGGTGATGAGCCGAAAGACAGAAAAGAAAGCAGTATGCTTTCTCCCTTAATTGGGGCTTAACAGGGTGTTGTAATACAAAGTATATATATATATATATATATATATATATATATATATATATATATATATATATATATATATATATATATATATATATATATATATATATATATATATATATATATATATATATACTTTGTGTTACAACACCCTGTTAAGCCCCAATTAAGGGAGAAAGCATACTGCTTTCTTTTCTGTCTTTCGGCTCATCACCAGAGACCATACCGACAGAAAGCTATTTGTTTCGTTGTCTTTTGCTTACATGTGTGTAAGGTTTTGAGCTGATAAATAATAAATAAGGGAGACTAGGATAGATCTATTTCAAGCTAGTTAGCTCTCTTCAGCTAGCCATACCCTTACTGGGATTCGAACCAGGGAAGTATTACATGTGAGGCAGTTGTAATTGCCACTAGACCACTGGCTCTATCCTGTTCAGCTGAGGCAGGGGAATAAGTATATACTTTGTGTTACAACACCCTGTTAAGCCCCAATTAAGGGAGAAAGCATACTGCTTTCTTTTCTGTCTTTCGGCTCATCACCAGAGACCTTACCGACAGAAAGCTATTTGTTTCGTTGTCTTTTCTTTACATGTGTGTAAGGTTTTGAGCTGATAATTTAAATAATAAATAAGGGAGACTAGGATAGATCTATTTCGAACGAGTTAGCTCTTTTCAGCTACCCTGGTTCGAATCCCAGTAAGGGTATGGCTAGTTGAAGAGAGCTAACTAGCTCGAAATAGATCTATCCTAGTCTCCCTTATTTATTATTTAAATTATCAGCTCAAAACCTTACACACACACACACACACACACACACACACACACACACACACACACACACACACACACACATATATATATATATATATATATATATATATATATATATATATATATATATGGATCTTTGGTTCTTCGGGTTTTCTCCCGCGTAGAGTTGGAAATATTTAGGCGACGTTGTCTCCGAAAACAAATATTGCACCTCTACGGGGAGGAAACCCACCATCTGACCAGGACTTACGAAAAACTTGAAGTCCAAAGAGCTTCCATTTTATGTGACCTCGTATTCCTACGCAACTGCCGAGATCAAAATTTAATCCCCACAAGCTTCCAATTGAAATTCCACACCAACACAGCAGCCACCAAACGCATCCTAAAAAGAACAGAATTGGCCCTAATCAGAAATGAACTTCACACAAAAAGATTCCTCCTAGACCAAATCAACAAAGATCTCCTCACACTTCACCTCAGACTCAGCAACAAGATTCACCCCGCACTTTGGGACAAAACCAAACAACTCGCTGTCTGGAGAGCCGAAACACAGACCACCCTCAAGACAGACACACACACCAACAAACTCAGAAAACTACAACAACGCCAGAAACAAACTCCTCCCTCCTCACAGCCACACATGAAACAAACAGTGCACAACATCTCAGACAAGATCCTCAGCGAAGCCGAAACCAATGTCCTTTCGAAAGGATTCAACTTTGCTGTTGCTCCCAAACACATCCCCACAGAAACCATCATATGTGGAGTTGAAACCAGCCTGACCAAAACCAACCCTGATGATGCGAACAGAATCAGACTCGAAATTACCAACATCCTCTGCACTAGCAAACCACCCAAAAGCAACTTATCCAAAGAAGAACAAACTGCACTACTTAACCTGAAAAAAGACACCAGCATAATAATCCTACCAGCAGACAAGGGCAACGCGACAGTGGTTATGAACACATCCGACTACCAAACCAAGTTAACCAACCTACTCCAAGACCCCACATACAAACCCCTAAACACAGACCCCACCACCTACCTAGAAAAAACCACCAGATCTAAAATAAAAGCCTCCCCCATCAGCGAAGAAATCCAGCAAAGAATCATACCCAGAGAGAAATCATCCAGATGCCCTAAGCTTTATGGTCTCCCCAAGATACACAAAGAAGGAACCCCACTTAGACCTATAATCAGCTCCATAGGCTCACCTCTACAAAACCTAGCCAAATTTCTCGCCAAACAACTACAGCCCTATGCTGAATCCATCAACTCACATGTAAGAAACTCATTCCAGTTCATCGAGATCATAAAGAAACAAAACTTACAACCCAGTGATCTATTAGTGAGCTTCGATGTCATATCCCTCTTCACCCAAGTGCCTATAAAAGAAGCCTTGACAGCCATCCAAAATAAATACAACCCCCCCAAGCACATCCTAGATCTGACCAACCACTGCCTATCCAATACATACTTCACCTACAATGGACAAAAATACAAACAAATAGAAGGAGCACCCATGGGATCACCCCTCTCACCTGTCATCGCAAACCTTTACATGGAACACTTTGAAACACAAGCTCTAGAAAAATATGATCACAAACCCAAACTCTGGCTCAGATACGTAGATGACACCTTCATAATCTGGCCACATGGGAAAGAAAAACTGAACAACTTCCTCACACACCTCAACAGCCTACACTCCAAAATACAATTCACCATGGAAACAGAAGCTAACAATCAACTTCCCTTCCTAGATGTCTTAGTATACAAAAAATCCAATGGCTCCCTAGGACACACCATCTACCAGAAGAAAACACATACAAACCGCTATCTACACGCACTCTCACACCACCACCCAGCACAGATCAATTCTGTAGCTGAGACACTCATCTCCAGAACAAAATGCTTAGCCGATGAACAACACCTAAAAACCGAACTACACACTCTCACTAATGTACTAACAGCAAATGGATTCCAAAGAAGAAAGATTACTCACCTAATCCAAAAAGAAACCCCAACCAAAATCCAAGACAGAGAACAAGAAAATGGCAAAGCCCTCCTCCCATATATAAAAGGCACTACAGACAAAATCAGCACGATCCTCCAAAAACACAACATTAAAACAGCATTCTGCACAAACGGAAAAATATCCACCATCCTAAGAAACCCTAAAGACAAAATTGAGTTAGAAAACCAAGGAGTATACGAAATCCCGTGCACCTCCTGCCCCACCACATACATTGGACAAACTAACAGAAGGATAAGTGCACGCATTGAAGAACATAAGAACTCAATCAAAAAAGAAGAACCGACCTCTTCCCTGGTCCAACACCTCAAAGCCACAGGACACAAGATTGACTTTAAAAATACCAGAACTATCGCCAAAACTGAACACTTCAACAACAGAATAATCAGAGAAGCCATAGAGATAGAAAAACGCCCACACAGCATGAATAAACGAGATGACACCTCCCGCCTACCAGCCATTTGGAAACCCGCCCTCATTAACAAAAGAGTACCTAACATAAAGGACACCAGACCCACACCCACGAAGGCCACACAAGAAACTACCACCACACTTCCACGCAGAAAGCAGACTCACACCCACACAGAAGATGAAACATGACCACGGACCAGAAGCCGTACCACAGCTGCATCACTACCTGCTTCAAACCCCCCCAACCCATACATGAAGGGAACTGATGCCCACCATGAAGATGTGACACGACCACGAACGCGAAGCCAAACAATAGGATCACAGCTCACCAGCTCAAATCCCCCAGCAACTGAGACTAACCGGAGTACAACCAAACCCCCACCAGAACAGAACACACCCCCAGCCAATCAGAACACAGCCAACCCCCCAACCAATCAGAACACAGCCAAACCCCCAACCAATGAGAACACACCCCCACCCAATCAGAACACAGCCAAGCCCCCACCCAATCAAGTCACACCCCCACTAGTAGTTAAAAGGAAGAAGCAGCTGCAAGCTCACATCACTCTGAGAAGCACAAGGCCGAAGACAGAAGCCTGAAGATGATGAATGAGACTTCATCGAAACGTCGCCTAAATATTTCCAACTCTACGCGGGAGAAAACCCGAAGAACCAAAGATCCACATACAAATACCCGCGAAAATCTCCGAAAACACACATATATATATATATATATATATATATATATATATATATATATATATATATATATATAAAACTACAAGTCCGTATCAGCATCTCTGGCTTCATTTGGACACCCTGCTGCACAATTGCCTGATAATATTACTTTTATTATATAGACCTAGCCTCATTTTCTGGAAATAGAATAGAATAGAACAAGGAAAGAATAGAATAGAACAAGGAAAGAATAGAATAGAATTAAAATAGAATAGAGAATAGAATAGAATAGAATAGAATAGAATAGAATAGAATAGAATAGAATAGAATAGAAATAAAACTAGAATAGGAATATGAATAGGAATAGAATTCTTTATTGGCCAAGTGTGACTGGACACACAAGGAATTTGTCTTTGGTGCAAATGCTCTTGGTGGGCATAAAAAGAAAAAAAATACATTCATCAAGAATCATAAGATACAACACTTAGTCATAGTCATAGATTACTAAATAAGCAATCAACAGCACACTAGGAAACAAATAAAACAATATAAATCGTAGAGATACAAGCAACAATGTTATAGTCATAAGGTGATCGGAAGGATGAGAAGAATAATAGTAATACAGTCTTAATAGTTAGTTTGACGGTGTTGTGACAATGAATTGTTTAGCAGAGTGATGCCTTTCAGGAAAAAACTCCTTGTGTACAATACATCCATATGTCCTTGTATACAATATAGCTGCCTATGGTGAGGAAAGCACTCAACGGAAGAGAAAGCAAAGCATTTGGAGATAAAAACGACAAATATACTTTCCCATTACATTCACCACTATTGCAAAACAAATATGCTTTTATTTATAAGGGGGTCAAGCTATTCTCCAAAGCCCCTGAAGGCCAGACACGGAATAATGGATGGAAACAGAACAAGGAGAGAATCAACTTAGAAATAAGGAGAAATTTCCTGACAGTGAGAACAAACAAGCCATGGAACAGAAGTTGTGGGAGCTTCATCACTTGAGACTTTCAAGAAGAGATTGGACTGCCATCTGTCAGAAATGGTGTAAGGTCTCCTGCTTGGGCAAGGGGTTGGACTAGATGACCTACAAGGTCCCTTCCAACATTGTTAATCTGTTAATCCTGATGTTACCAACATTGAGAATGAATACCAGTACTAAAATAGCAATAGCCCTTAGACTTATATACTGCTTCACAGTGCTTCACAGCCCTCTCTAAGTGGTTTACAGAATCAGCCTCTTGCCCCCAACCATCTGGGTCCTCATTTTATCCACCTCAGAAGGATGGAAGGCTGAGTCAACCTTAAGCCTGGTGAGATTCGATCTGCCAAATTGCAGGCAGCCATGCCTTGTGCAAGAACATCCATCTATGTAGGCCAAAACTCTCAAGATAGACTGGTACCAGTCTTTGATCTTGGATGGGGTTGAACTGCCCCAGGTGGACCCAATGCATAATCTGTGGGTTCTCCTGGAATGGCAACACTGCTTAATGAGCCAGTGGCAAGCCATGACCAGTTGTGAAACCCTGGTTGTGTGTCAGCTTTTCCCTTTCCTGGACAATTCGAGGGTCCTTTATTTTTTTTTATCAGTTACATTTACCCAACTCACCAGCATGGGGAAGCAGGGTATTTTCCCTGTGGGCAAAATTGTGGACATTTTCACAACCTGGATGTATGCAATTTGCTTTCAAGGGCTACTAAAACAAGATTGACAGGGTGTATGCAATGAGGAAAACCTCCTCAAGGGGTAAGTCCAGAGTCTGATTTTCTCTTTGCAATAAGGGTTTGGCTCATTCTGTGACTTAGACAAATATTTAAATATTCTAGTTCCTGGATCTCAGTAAATTGTTTTGTGCCTTGAAAATCTCCTGCATTCATATATTTAGTCAATATTTAACATGGCTTCTTTCATAGATCTCTCTATGATTAGAAAAATTATACCTTGGCTTTAGTTTATCACATATTGAAAATATATACTGAAGATGTTCTATTATAGATGTTTTCTGCATGCAAACCAACTTTCAATAAATCTGCCAATACAAGGTACATTTCTACCCTGAAGATCTCAACCAGCTGTACAAAACTGAAACAACATTTTATTTATTTATTTGGTTTGTCAATTGCTTACAAGATAATAGGTATAAGTAAAAACATAGTTATGAATACATGGATACATATAAGAAAAATAAAATAAAAATAAAAGAAACAATAGGACAGGGATGGTAGGCACGTTGGTGCGCTTATGAGGTAAGGGATACTTATAGCTCATAATGATCTGTTCTGTTCTATTTGCTTCTGAAACTTCTAGGACAATTTTCTAGACCTCTTTCAGGGCAGAGACAGCACTGAAAAGGGAGAAAAGGAGTCAAGATGATTATTTGTGGTCTAGACTTAATAATAAGGGCAAGAGTTGAATGGATGAATGGATTTTATATTGATACCAATTGGTACGATATGAATCTTTTCTCCTGCTTATACTTGTTGCTTCTTGTTCAAGCAGGGCAAATTACCTGATTTTATTATCATATTTAAATCCCAAGAAGGTTTTTTTTTTTCCTGTGATCACTATAGGTTGAAATACGGTATGCAAAGTGCCTTAGAGGAATATTGGCTTCACATACAATTTTGACTCCAGTTTATTTTCTTTCAGCAGTGTCAATAGGGTAGAGTAAAAAAAAAAAAACTTCGCAAAATGATGCACACACAACATCAGGTATTCCCTGAATATGCCCTGAGATTGCAGCTCTTCACATTCCTTGACCCTAAACTGGGAGTGTCAGAAGCCAAGGCTGATTGAGTGATTTACCAGAAAAGTGAGAGAAAGTGTCAGAAATAACTAAATAAATTAAAGAAGGTTCAGGGTAACCTGTGAGTACCTGTGATGGAAGGTGGGAAGTTTGACAAGCTAAATTCTTTCTCGCTGAAGTGTGTGGAGGATGTGAAGACATCACACCTCACGTAGTTTCAGTAACCCTGTTGGTTAGAACAATTTATTTTTTCTTGCCTGTTGTTGACATTCCAGTGCCTTAGCGGT
>CM042837.1:2285583-2315583 GCA_023653725.1 Bungarus multicinctus | reverse complement strand
TGACAAATCAAATAAATCAATAAAATAAATGAAAACTGAATGGAAAGTAATAGCCACCAATCTTTTAACTTTGCCACTAGATGGCAGTACCAACACACTAGAAACTCTGGCCTGGCACTTGTTCTTCGACTTCGTTTGTGCTTTAAGCAATATGCTGATTGAATTTTCGACTGCTGAATGAGTCTCTCCAACTGAAATTCACCACTGAGGACAGGCTGCTTAGATGGCTGTGCTGAGATGAGTCCTGAGCATTGCTGAGCCCGAAAATGTAAAGATTGAGAGTCAGGAAAAGCTGAGTTGCTCAATCAAGATCAAAGAAGATGACAACAACTGAAAGTTTCACATGAGAAGAGTTTGATGAACTGATTAATGATAATCGGTAATTGCTCAAAGAGAAATTATAGTCAGCCTTGGTATTTTACAGGAACAGGAACACGTGGTTTGCATTAGCGATGTTCTTCAAAATTGGAAAGTTTCTATGCATAATAAAAAGAGTTGAATTTGTCATGAAATTGTTCTCACAATTGCTAAAATGGAAATGAAAATTTTCTCTCCGGTATCATGATAGTTGATGAAATATGGCTCATTGTGATCCAGAAATAAAGTATTATTCCAAGGAATATCAACCTAAAGTTTTACTACAGAGGGGGAAAAAATTAAAAACACAGGCTTCAGTATGAATGTTCAAAGTTATAATTTGGGGGGGGGGGTGCAGAGAGTTTTATTCCCATGAATTTCCTTGCACCTGGGATGACTACACCTCAACCGTCAAAACTTTGAAACAATAGAACATAGAACATTAGGGTTAGGGACTGTAGAGGTCTTCTAGTCCAACTCTTGCTCAAGCAGAAGGCCCTATATCAGTGGTGGCTGTTAGGAATCTATCCAACAATTAGTTGGGTTGGCAATATATAAACCAACAATGTATGTTTGTAACTTTAAGACAAAATCACTGTATTGATTCCGATTGGTTGATTGTATTGTGAATTGCCATAAGAGGGAGCTAGAAATCATGGCTTGCTCTCTCTGTCTCTCCAACATTCTGTCTCTCTGACATGCTGTATTTCTGACATTCTGTTGCTATCTAAGGTTCTCTATTGTGCTTATACTTTGATATCTTTGTTTACTGTAAATGACAAAGGCAACCGATAAGAAGACTTTGTAATTGGATATTCTTTGGACTGTTAAACGTATATGACCTGGACCATTTATTGGACTGTGCTATTTCTTAAAGTAAACTTTAACTCAATTTAGTGTATCTGTGTGTGGCTGGAAAATTATTCATAACTACTCTCATAAATGTTTCCATGTGCATATCCTTGTTACTCAAGGGTTATTCTGTACATATGATAACAGTGGCTAAACTTTTTTGGCTCCCATGCCTATAATTCAGCGCACGCTCACATGCCAACACCCAGAAAGCTGAGGCCCCGCACGCCCCTGCGCATGTGATTCCCCCTTGCGCACAGCAAATCTGTGCATGCGCCCATGCACGCATACAATCCCCTCTCATGCAATGCATCCCTGTGCATGCGCGTGCATCTCCCGTGCACCCCCCTCCACCCCGCTGGGCATGCATGCAGATACCCGACAATCAGCTGTCAGGTGGCGGCATGTGTGTGCATGCACAGTGGGGCTCTTCCGGGCGACCTCTCACGGGAAATGTTTGCCAACATTCCCAAATGAGTGGGAACTACCCAGGGGACCCTGGTCTAGAATACATATTGATTCTGCGGGGCCAGTCAGGGGACACACATTTCTTTTTGTAGTGAACACATACTCTAAATGGCTGGAAGTCAGCATCATGCAATCCACAACAACAGAGGCAGTAATAAGAACCCTAAGGAAACGATTTGCTGTTATTAATATTAATGGCAGACTGTACTTGAATAATTATTTCATTTACTATTGTTATACATATATACACAGATATATATACATATATACTTTTTTCTTTTAAGAATTTAGTGTGTGTTTTTAAGGGAATGTACCAAGCAGAATTCGATTGAAAATAGGTATGTGTTATAAAATAGAGGTTAAAAAATGAATGTTATAACTGTAAAAGTGTAATTTAAATTTTTAAACAAGATTTGAAAAAAGATACACTCCAGTTTAGTAATTACGGGGGAAAATTTGTTTTATGAGAAAAGATAATATGAAATTGTAAACAGGACAGACGAAAGTATAAAAACATTGATTAGAAAGATTTTAAAAATTAGAAAAAGATATGTAATTGAATTAAGAAAGGAATGAGATAATTTAAAATAAAGCTATAGGAAGTAAAGAAAGGGAAAAGCTATTGAAAAAATGGTGAAAATAGTTATATGATATGGATTAGAATGTATAAGATAAATATGTATTGAGTTTACGTCTGTATGGAGAAGTGATATCCCAGGGTCACACTGTTCTCAAAATAAGGTATTTGCATGTTTTATGAAAACTTAAATAAAACTTTTATTAAAAAAAAAAGAGAACCCTAAGGAAATTCACAGCCACACAGTTTGAGGGATTCTTAGCACAAAATGAGGTACGACATGCCTTCTCAGTGCCTGGTCATGCATCCACTAATGGTTTGGCTGAATGCATGGTTCGCCACACGAAAGAGACACTTCAGAAACCTGTTTGTCAACACAGCCCTGTATCAATCCAGACAAATGCTGTCCAATCTCTTCTTAATAACCTCCAGTGAAGGAGCAGCCCCAATTTCTAGAGGCAAGCTGTTCCACTGATTAATTATTCTCATTGTCAGGAAATTTCTCCTCTGTTCTAGATTGGATAACTCTTTGATGATCTTCCACTTGTTACTTCTTATCCCGCTCTCAAGTGCTTTGGAGAAGGCGGCAACCTCCACATGTCTACGACAGCCCCTCAAATACTGGAAGAAAGCTAACACTACTAGACATAGCTCAATTGTTCATCTTGGTTGCTCTTCTCGGCACTCTTTCCAGGATGATTAATGATTAAGCCGTGTTTGGAAGAACATTTTGCTGTCCCTGGACAATGCTAGGGCTCACTTCCCACAAGCCATCCCCGAAACAAAGTTAAAGTTGGATCTTACTCTCTTGCCTCATCCTGTTGTGTTTCGCTGGCAGCAGGTGCGGGTGGCTGAGGTCTCAGAGAGCGAGGACTCAGATGAGGGACCTGCATGTGATGCAGGGATGGGGCCAGGGCCATCAGGGAGTGAAGTGCTGTCTTCGGAGATTGTGGAGGGTGGCAGCAGTGATGAAGAGGTCTCTGAGGAGCCTGTGCCCAATGTGCATGCGTGCAGGGGTGCTCGAAGGAAAGAGTAGCTGCAGCAGCACGGGTGATTCGGGAGTAAGGCTGCAAGGTAATGGCCCCTCCCTTAAGGGATAAAAGCCAGCCTGAGAAACAGGAGCTCTTTGCAGGAAGCAAAGAAGTTCTTGCACTTCAAGCCTTGTGGAAGTTCGGAATATCTTGGTTGGTGTTTGGAGACTGTTTGTGTTTGAAAAATTTCTTAGTAACTTTTTCTAGTGTTCTTGGCAGCCTTGCAAAACCTTGGAAAGCCTCATTCTTATTCAGAGACAATTAGTTTTAATAGCCTTTTAACCGTGAATTAATGGAATTCGCAGAGAATCTGGCATGTATGGTTTTGCTTTTACCTCTGTTTGGTGTTTGTTTACTTGGAACAAGGTTTGGGTCAGAACACATCCACCATGCATGCCAGACTTGGCATTCTGTGATTTCCACCTTTTCTCAAATTTCAAGGAATGAATTTGTTCGACTCGAAGGGAAAAGTCATAGAGGATGGTCAGGACAAGGCAAGGAATGATGTTTTTCATGATGGTTTCTCAACTTTTATCCACTGCTGGCAAAGTGTCCAAGTGTGTCATGAACAAAAACCAACCATGTTTGTTCTCACAAGCAACATGTGAATTGGAATGTTGGGGGGGGGGGCAAGTAATGTCACACACCTCACAATGTTATTGTGCAAATTACAAAAACTCACGTCAATTGCATGACATGATTTCTTCCACCTGTGTGATAGATCCAGCATGGAGTCAACATCTGTATGTTCATCCTAAGTGTGCCCTGTTCATTCAGGGATGAGGTGAAAATTTTCACCCAAACATTAACTCAGCATCTTTGAAAAACTTCACTGCAATACCAGTTCAACATCTTTAGAATTATATATAAAGCCCTGTAAAAAAATTTTTTTGAAGGAGAACATTCTTTTAAAGAAAACGGTGACCCAGTATTCCTGCTTAGCTTCAATTATTCTGGTCAAAAACTCTCATTCATAATTAAAATTCTATTTACTGCTTAGGCAAATTCTGCTAATTTGGTAAACAGTTTTAGCTTCCATACAGTTGTGTCAACACGCAATGCCTGGAGGTGAGTTATTGCTTGCTTATTTTTTATCCTGCCTTGATTAGTTTTATAAAGAACCCAAGGCACAAACATACCAAATATTCCTTCCTCCTCCTCATTTATACGCAACAACAATCTTGTGAGGTGGGTTGGGCTAAGAAGGAGGGATTGGTTCAAAATCAGGCAGACTGTTTCTGTGTGCCTAAGGCAGGACTAGAACTCACAGTCTCCTGGTGATTGGCCCAAAGTCACCCAGCTGGCTTTCATACCTAAGGCGGGACTAGAACTCACAGTCTCCTGGTGATTGGCCCAAAGTCACCCAGCTGGCTTTCATACCTAAGGCGGGACTAGAACTCACAGTCTCCTGGTGATTGGCCCAAAGTCACCCAGCTGGCTTTCATACCTAAGGCGGGACTAGAACTCACAGTCTCCTGGTGATTGGCCCAAAGTCACCCAGCTGGCTTTCATACCTAAGGCGGGACTAGAACTCACAGTCTCCTGGTGATTGGCCCAAAGTCACCCAGCTGGCTTTCATACCTAAGGCGGGACTAGAACTCACAGTCTCCTGGTGATTGGCCCAAAGTCACCCAGCTGGCTTTCATACCTAAGGCGGGACTAGAACTCACAGTCTCCTGGTGATTGGCCCAAAGTCACCCAGCTGGCTTTCATGCCTAAGGAGGGACTAGAACTCCCCGTCTCCTTGGTTTCTAGCCTGATGCTTTAACCATTAAACCAATAACTACTGTTAATGAATTCCCTTCTGTTATTTTATAGTTTTTTTATATTGAAATACAAGAATATATCAGCAATCGGCGCTCTTTCCTTTTTACAATAAACATATATACTGGGTGTGCATAATTCAAATCAAGACTTAAAAAAAAAAAACAGCAAAGATGTGTTCAGGCTGAATTTCGGATCAACCCAGAGGTGGATATCCACCAATGGTGCTGAGCCCTTTGTCTCAAAGTAAGAGTTTGGAAATCCACCGTTTGCAACTGGCAGCTCTTTCTGGAAAATGCCCATAATGTGCTCTCAAAATTCAAATGTGCGCCCTGTTTTTTTTTTAAACAAATGTTGATTGTTCTTGTCACCTACTCTTCAGACTTAGAATATAATAGAATAACAAAGTTGGAAGGGACCTTGGAGATCTTCTAATCCAACCCCCTGCTTAGATAGAAAACCCTACACCAATTCAGACAAATGCTTATCCAATCTCTTCTTAAAAGCCTCCAGTGTTGGAGCATTCACAACTTCTGGAGGCAAGTCGTTCCACTGGTTAATTGTACTCACTGTCAGGAAATTTCTCCTTAGTTCTAGGTTGCTTCTCTCCTTGATTAGTTTCCATCTGTTGCTTCTTGTCCTGCCCTCCGGCGCTTTGGAGAGTAGCTTGACCCCCTCCTCTCTGTGGCAGCCCCTCAAATATTGGAACAATGTTATCCTGTCACCCCTTCATCAAACTAGACATACCCAACCGTTCTTGATATGAAGCTCATTCCTTTCTATGGGGGTTAAGCAACACCCGGAGCTTATTACAAAGGCTTAGGTTACATCCGGGATGCCATGTGTTGGTGATTAAACAAGCTTTTACTCATTCCCCTATTCCACCTCCATCCCATAGCACACATGATTCTCTTGAGAGCTAGTCCCTTGAATATGCCAGTAGCATTTGAAGCAGCTTATGAAGAATGGGCAAATTAGAAGGAAATTAGGCCCACGCCGTGCACAGATATAAATCTCTGTTTATAAGAACTTTGTTCCCTCTAAGGTTGGATGTTGTTGTTTTTTAAGCACAAGTTATTTGTATACCGTGTCAGATACAAAGACAGTTTCATCGTTTGAGCAGTTTAAAAAGTAAAATCATATGGTCCGTTTTTGTAAGGTCCTCAATAAGAGCTCGGAAAAGCAGGGGAATTGAAGTGTCGAAATGCCGCGGACGTGGGGATTCGCATGTCCCTTGCGCGCGGGGTTTCAAAAGTGGTGCGGCCTCTCAAACATGGCAAGTCCCTGAGGGTCCATGGGTTGGGGGGGGGCTACAGCTTGGTGTTCCGATGGTAGGATGGGACATGGGCAGAAGCGTAGGTTGGCTGGCTGTGCCACGTCGAGACCGGGTACAGCCGGTGGCGTAGTGCGCTGTCATAAGAAGTGGGGTAGTGGACGAGGCTGGTGCCCAGAGACTGGCCCAGATCCGACGCTTGGACGGAGGCAGTTAATAGCGGGGTTGGGAAGGCGGGGATAATAAACGGGCTGATAGAGAGAGACTGGATCAGCGAAGGGCCTTGTTCCTTGAGATGTTCTCCTGGGCCACTAAAGTTAACGGGCAACCGCAGCATGGTGCCCTTGTACATGTTCTGGAGATGAGGCATGGGAGCTACTGGAAATCTGGACCCTGCCACCGTGGCCTTTGGCTTCGCTATCCCCGGCTGCCCGCCGGGGGACATCCCTCGATCCAGGCTACTGTTTGGGTCTACCTCCTTGACGAAGGGGGACACCGCCTTGAGCTTCTTGCCATGCAAGAAATAATCCTCCTCTAAAGCTCTTTTCTTCTGCCCGGAGATGCTCGCCTGGCCTGGAGACACGGGTGGCCCTCCGTTCTTGGAGACCTGTGGGCTGACCTTTGCCAGGTTGACCACAGGTGGGACCCAGGAGGTTTTGACTGCTTGAAATGGGGGAGAACCTGCCTTGGTGCTCAGGGCACTTGCCTGGAAGGCAGAAGATTGCTGATGCTCTGCTTTCCATGGTGGACCTGACTTCCTGCGGAGGTCTTCAGGTTGGTCTTCTAAGCTCTCCTGCTTCTTCTGAGAACCAGCTGCTCCCAGGGCATCTTTTCCAGGCTTAGCATAGGCTGGAGAAGTCACGGGGAGATCCTTCAAGCCGGAATAATATTCCACCGGTCCTCGAAGGCCACTGACGGGTTTCAAGATAGTGCTGCTGGAGGTGTGGAAGTAGCCACGGAAGACGGGTGGCCCAGTAGACAGGTGAGGGCCAGAGCTTTCCTCCTCCACTTTCATGGACCCTGGGCCCTCCTTGAAACCTGGAGGAGCTTTCATCAAACCTTCGTTGGCTTTCCCAACCTGGGAAGAACCTGGAGATCGGATGGAACTGTTCACCTCTGCTCCGGTCTTTAGGGCCTCTTTCTGCGGATGACCAACCTCAGAGTCCAAGCCTGGTATTTCCCGGACCCTGATCTTCTTGTATTCAGGACAGTGGCTGAGATGCTTCTTCTCATGAGCGTACAAGCATTCATCCTGGCTCACCTGCGCCAGCAGTTTCTTCTTCGCCAAGGGAGACATGATGCCATTGTTGCCCTTGAAGTAGAAGCTGGAGAAGAGCCGGGTGTAGGCCTCGGAGCAACCATGGGAACGACAGTTTCCAAGGCAGCTGGCGGTAGGCTGAGTCTCGTCCGTCTCTCGGCTGTTGGGAAGGGAGAGGCGTCCCTCAGTTTGCTCCCGGTAGTGATTCAGCTCCATCCCGTTGGGAGGTTTGGGGACCAAAGCAACATCCGGCCTCACTTTCTCCGGCAAACTCTGCAATGAAAGGAGAATGTTTAATTGACAAGGGGAGACAAGATGGAATGTTCTGTATGTAATAAAAGTCTGCAGAGACGGTCAGTCCTCCAGGTCATGGTTGTCCCAAAGGTGCTTTTTCAGGAGACAACTGGACTTTCTGGTTTTTTTCTTTAAAGACATTTCACTTCCCATCCAAGAAGCTTCTTCGGCTCTGGATGGATGGTGGGGAAGGGAAGGATTTATATTTCTTGCAGACAGCTGGTCATTTGCATCCTTTTAAAGAGTCATTGAGGCCACTTGGTGGTTTATCTGTGTCCTCAGGGTCACCTGAGGAGTAGCTCTGGTTCCTGTAGATTGCAATCTTTTCCTCTGGAAATCCATTCCTACTTCCACATCATTCCAAGGGGGGTTCATCCCAAATTGTATAGCTAAAAGTCTGACTCAGATGACCCTGAGGACAAAGATAAACCTCCAAGTGCTTCAACGACCCTCTAAAAGGATGCAAATGACCAGCTGTCTGCAAGTAGTATCAATCCTTCCATTCCCCACCAGTCAGCCAGAACTGAAGAAACCTCTTGGATGAGAAGCGAAAAGTCTTCAAAAAGAAAAAAACTAGAAAGTCCAGTTGCCTCCTGAAAAAGCAGCTTTGGGACATTCTATAATAAAGGTTTTTGTCTTAAGCTTCATATTAAAGTTGAAATAATAGAAAATATCAGTAGCTCGAGCTTTAGGTTTTGCTCTCCAAGCTTGTTTCAATTTAGTTTCTGAATGGTTGTTCCCATCATCAGCATCAGCAAAAATCCCTGATCTCAAACCACACTGATAATGAACAATCCCAGTTCAATTGGGAAGGAACAAAAATCATTGGCCATGATTGACACCTGCATTGCACGGGAATTTGTTGAAGCCTCGTATTCTACCAAAGGAGCAATTAACAAACATACTGACGTAAGATCCAATATATGAATATATAAGAAACCAGACCATTCAAATAACCAATCAACAAAAGAACCAATCAGCTGCTCAGAATGTAAATACAGCTCCCAACAAACAACCAATCAAATGACCAAATTGGCACACAAGATGTTTATAAGCTAAAGGGAATAGGACAAGACAATCCTATTGATAATGTTACCTAGTCTGATAACGAAATGTTCAGAGACTGAATTGAAACAAGCTTTAACAGATCTATAACAGATTAACAGAGTTGAAAGGGACCTTGTAGGACATCTAGTCCAACCCTCCACCTGAGCAGGAGACCCTACATGATTTTTGACAGATGGCAGTCCAGTCTCTTCTTGAAAGCCTCCAGGGATGAAGCTCCCACAACTTCCGAAGGGAACTTCTGTTCCATTAGTTGATTATTCTCACTGTCAGAAAATTCCTCCTTATTTCCAGGTTGAATCTCTCCTTGATCAGTTTCCATCCATTATTCCTTGTCTGGCTTTCAGGTACCTTGGAAAATAGCTTGACCCCCTCCTCCTCTCTGTGGCAGCCCCTCAAGTATTGGAAGGACTGCTATCATGTCTCCCTTGGTCCTTCTCTTCCCTAGACTAGCCAGGCCCAGTTCCTGCAACCGTTCATCGTATGTTTTATTCTCCAGTCCTCCTAATCATTCTGGTTGCTCTTCTCTGCACTTTTTCTAGAGTCTCAACCTCTTTTTTATAGTGTGGTGACCAAAACTGGATGCGGTATTCCAGGTGTGGTCTTACTAAGTCTTACATATTAAAGTTTCCACCGAATCGTTACTCATTATTGATTGTACATATTACAGAAAGAGATCCCTTGGCTCTTTATCGTGTGAATTCATAACCATTGTGGGTAAATCGCAGGAGAGTCAACAAAAAAGTCAAGATGACGGGCACGCCCATGCAATGAAACCTGAACTTTTTTTTATGTGCACACAAACAGTCAAGGTTTTGTGGTGACCCCTATCTTAACTGCTTTGACACCCTCCTGGCTGGCTGATGATGGTAGATGTGTTGCAAGAGAACAACCTCTGATGGGGGGAAAAAAAACAGCCTCCTTACTGGATCTCTCATCTTCTCTTTCTTCGTCCTCTTCTTCTCCACCACGCGATCCCCCTTCGGCTCCTTGGAGATCTTGTATTGTTTTCGAGGCTTGACTGGGGGCAACGGCTTGTCATCCTCCCCTTTCAAGTGCGGACATACGGGAGAACCAGCCTGTAAAACAGGAGAAGGAGAAATGATGGCCGTGCTCCAGGTGCATTCTAGCAACAGAGGATGCAGAATACATCAATCAATGCCATTTTCCCCCCTCCCCTAAAAATGCACATCTATAGGATTTAATGAAGACCTTGCCGGTTGTGGAAAGGATGGAGGATCTGTAATGGTCTGTGGGAATGGCCTTGGGGGACAGGAAGAAGAGACACAGACTAGAAAACAGAGAAGGGGAATGTCATGCCCCTGCCAGGGTCTGAATCCGAGGAGGAAGAGGAACAGCTGACAGGAAATGGGAGTGTGGTTCTGTTGGCTGTGGAGGAAATTGGGGAAGGGCAAAGTCCAGCTGGGCAGAGCAGGGGAGAGGTAGAGCAAGGGAGAGGGACTTCAGAATAAGACCCAAGGCCCACCCCCTCTTCATCCTAGGGCACCCAGGGAGGAACGGAGAAGGGAGCAACATGGATTGTGGGGCTTACGAGGGAGGAAAGGGCCCTGATTCCCTTCATTAGGTACATCTGGGAATGAGAGTTTAAAAGAGATGCAAGCTGAGTGCGGTGTTTGCTGGGAACAAATATGAGTTTATCTTATGTTGACTTTGGTTATCTGCATTCCTGGCATCCTCACAACTGGGTTGAATTACTGCCGTTCCTTCACATTTTGGACTTGAATCTCTGCAGCCAAAGAGTTTTTCTCCAGCCCAGAAAGTAACCAGGTCATTGGGGGCAAAGTTGGAGCAAATAAAGGGACTCCTACTTATTATTTGACTGTATTTCCTTTGTGCCACGCCCCTTTGGGTCATCACAGGGAAGCTGAGTCTGCAGAAGGAATCGGGATGTGGCCAACGTCTCAGAGGGGACCTTCCCTAGCTTCTTGGATGTACAGGTGAGGGGGGAGAGAGATGTACCTTCAGACTTACAAGATTGTGTTAACTCAAGCTTACAATAAAGTTACAGCTAATACTTTTTGGTGTACTTCTTTTCTGGTCTACCTCCCATCTGATAACATCTACAGCTTTACAAACTACAAATCTGCATCTGACTAGCACCCCCTCCTCCCTCTTGTAAAAGAAAGGGGGGGGGAACGTTTGCGAGCAGTACCTCTCGTAATGTCGCCGGGTGCAAGTGGCAGCACTGGTACTACCCGGGCTGCCTCCCAACATGTCGTAAACGTTTTTCCAAAGACGTCTTCCTGTCACCTGAAAGAGAGGTAAAATAAAGCCTTTCTCAGTTTCTTTTTTCAACTTTTGTTAGTCTCGATTCCTGGGCTTTCCTAGTGGTCTCCTTTTCAAGTCCTAGCCAGATCCCAATGCCAATCGGGTTTTTGGATCAGCCATAGCCAAGGAGGTACCGGTCACTTATGGAGGGTCTTCTTCTTCAGCCAAGCTTGACTCCCTGAGACCTAGTGGATATGTCAATGGATTTTACTTTAACATGTAGAACAGGGCTGTCAAACTCCTGGCCTGGATGTGTCACATGCTGGCCATGCCCATGCCCAGTTTAGCGATGGGGGGGGAAGTCCCGATATGTCACATGACACCACCATGACGTGAGTTTGACACCCTTGACCAGGGGTCTTCAAACTTGACAGCTTTAAGACTTTGTGGACTTCAACTCTCAGAATTCCTCCTCCAGTCATGCTAGCTCAGGAATTCTGGGAGTTGAAGTCTACAACTTCAAAGTCTTCGCTTTGTAGCGAAGGTCATAGAGACTGTGGTGGCACGTCAGTTCCCGCAGTACCTGGATGAAGCGGATTATCTCGACCCCCTCCAATCGGGCTTCAGGCCTGGGCACAGCACTGAGACGGCGTTGGTCGCGTTGATGGATGATCTCTGGAGGGCACAGGACAGAGGCTATTCCTCTGTTCTGGTCCTTTTGGATCTATCAGCGGCTTTTGATACTGTCGACCACAGTATCCTATTGCATCGGTTGGAGGGTTAGGGATTGGAGGCACCGTTCTTCGATGGTTCTCCTCCTTCCTCTCCGACCGTTCGCAATTTGTGTTGACGGGGGACAGAGATCGACCCCAAGGCCCCTACTTTGTGGGGTACCTCAGGGATCGGTGCTCTCTCCCCTACTCTTCAACATTTATATGAAGCCGCTAGGTGAGATCATCCGTGGCTTTGGGGCGGAATTCCACCAGTACGCTGATGATACTCAGCTGTACATCTCCACCCCTGACCACCCCAACGAAGCCGTCTTGGTGCTGACCCGGTGCCTGGAGGCCGTACGGAGTTGGATGGGTCATAACAGACTTTGTCTCAACCCGACCAAAACCGAGTGGCTGTGGTTTCCTGCCCCCAGATTCAGTCAGCTTATTCCATCGCTGACCATAGGAGGAGAGACATTATCCCCTGTGGAAAGGGCACGCAACTTGGGTGTACTCCTGGACGTGCGGCTATCCTTGGATGATCATATTGCGGCCGCCACCAGGAGTGCTTTTTATCAAATTCGTCTTATCTACCAATTGCGACCCTTTCTGGATCTGGACGCACTTCGCACAGTCACCTCTGCCCTCGTCATCTCCCGCTTGGACTACTGTAATGCTCTCTACATGGGGCTCCCCTTGAAAAGTCTCCGAAGGTTACAGTTAGTTCAGAATGCAGCCGCACGGATGATCTTGGGCGCCCCTCGGGACGCCCACATAACACCTCTTCTCCGCTGCCTGCACTGGCTTCCTGTGGCCTTCCGGATTCGTTTCAAGGTGGTACTTACAGTTTTCAAAGTGCTCCATGGCTCGGGACCTGGATACTTACGGGATTGCCTGCTGCCACCAACAACCTCCCGCCGCCCAGTACGCTCCCACAGGGTTGCCTTGCTCGGGGTACCACCACTGGATCACTGTCGTCTAGCAGCCCCGAGACTACGCGCTTTCTCTGTGGGAGCCCCATCCCTCTGGAATTGTCTCCCCCCGGATATATGAGCCATGTCAGACATCCTAACCTTCCGGCGCGCAGTTAAGACCTTGCTGTTCAAACAAGCCGGTCTAGCCAAATAGGATCATTGGGGTTTATATTTGTAATTTTATAGGTGATTCTGGCCATCTTGATTATTTACCTGTTTTCGCTTCTGTTTTCTGTATTACCTTTTGGTGAGTGTACACCGCCTTGGTCCCTTTTTGAGAGAGCGGTATAGAAGTACGAATAATAATAAATAAATAAATAAATAAATAATAATAAATAAGTGTAAATAATAAATAAAAAATAAATACATAAATAATAATACATCTTAAGTTGCCAAGTTTGAAGACCCTTGATGTAGACATAGAATCATAGATTGGAAGAGTCTTGAAGGTCTTCTAGGTCCAGGGGTCTCCAACCTTTGCCACTTTAAGACTTGTGGCCTTCAACTCCCAGAATTCCTCCTCTAGTCATGTTAGCTCAGGAATTCTGGGAGTTGAAGCCCACAAGTCTTAAACTTGCCAAGTTTGAAGACCCTTGTTCTAGTCCAACCCTCTACTCAAGCAGGAGACCTTATCCCATTCTGGACAAATGGCTGACTGGTCTCTTCTTGAAAACCTCCAGTGATGGAGCACCCACAACTTCTGGAAGCAAGTTGTTGTTCCACTGATTAAATTGTTCTCCCTGTCAGGAAATTGCTCCTTATTTCTAAGTTGGATCTCTCCTTCCTAAACTTCCATCTGTTGCTTCTTGTCCTGCCTTCAGGTGTTTTGGGGAATAAATTGACCCTACTCCTCTCTGTGGCAGCCCCTCAAATATTAGAAGATTGCTATCATGCTCATCCTTGGTCCTTTTCAATAGGCTGTATATACCCCAATTCCTGCAACTGTTCAACCGTTCACCATTGTAACTGTCAAACCATTTATCATCTTTGTTGCTCTGTTGTCCACTTCTTTTGGAACATTTTAATCTACAACCCTGGTTTTTTTGAGGTCTTTAAGATTTAAACCTCACATTTAAACCTATGATTTAACCATGTTGAGAGGATATTTCCAGATCAACGAAGGACAGAATTAAAGTAGCAGAACTCCAAGTCTGGGGAGCCGAGTTTCATTTTTCGGGGACTGATTGTAACTTTGAACAGTCAGTAAGCAACCAGCCATAAGTCCAGGACTAACTCTAATTAAGAATCATGTCTTGTTCTGCCAAGAAATCCTCAAGACATTTCACACGCACGCACACATTTTTCCAAGTAGTGAATTTGATTTTCTCTTTCTTACCAGTTCGTAAGCTCCGAGTTTTTCCACAGCTTTGTAGATTTTAAACAGATTAACTATTAAAAAGAAAAGGGAGAGAGAGAAACATCAGATAACAACCAAAACTCAGAGAGGTAAGATATAATGTTTAGGAAAGGTAAAGGTTCCCCTCCTTGCACATACATGCTGGTCATTTTCCGGCTCTGGGGGGCAGTATCATCTCCGTTACAAAGCCGAAGAGCCAGCGCTGTCCGAAGGCATATGGCCGGCAGGACTAAACGCCTTTGAAGGCGCACAGAATGCTGTTACCTTCTTCCCACCAAGGTGGTCCCTATTTTTCTACTTGCATTTTTTTAATGTAATTTCGAACTGCTTGATTGGCAGAAGCTGGGACAAGTAATGGGAGCTCACTCCGTTACGTGGCGCTGGGGATTCAAACTGCCGAACTGCCGACTTTTCTGATCGACAAGCTCAGCGTCCTTAGCCACTGAGCCACCGCGTCCCTAATGTATGGCTTGGGCTAAAACAAATTTTAAATTGTGAACTGCCCTGCCTTCCGAACCCCAAATGCAGCCACAACCACAGCCACACTGAGTTTGTGTGATACAACAGGCTGCCGGAGGAAAGTACAAGATACACGAGAAACAGGGAGGCACATGGATAAGACACAGACACAGATACACACACACAGAGACACACAGAGACATACAGACACACACACACACTTTTGGAAAAGGCAGCCAAAGAACATACTTTGCTTGAAGCCCAGATGAGGCACCCTCTCGATTGGCGTGTGACGCTCTTTCATGAACTTGTAGAGGTTGACCAGAAAAGTTTGCTCCTCTTCTTTCTCACCACTCAACATCTCCTCGTCTCCCGAATCCTCTTCGGGAGGCTTCTGCTCAGCTTCAGAGGTGGCATCCTGCTGGTCAGATGGAGATACCTGAATGAAAAAGAACAGGAAGTCAGAGGCAATTTGTTCATCGACCACAACAGAGAAGACAAGAAAGGACAGTGAGACATTGAGGAAGCTCAACAGCATCTCATCTCCCCCTGGCACCACAATTTAATGAATGGAGCCTCCAGAAAGATTCACCAACCTCAAGAATGCTAATCTGCAGGTCAAGTTTACCTGAGCAGGATTACAGAGGTATTATCAAGCCCAGACCTTTTGGACCTCAGGGACCACCAAACTCATCATTTTAAATCCCGCGGACCAGAGACCCTGGGAAAATCCAAAATAAAATCTGCAGGAAAATTCCCCATCCCATTTTCCTACCGATCAATCGTTCTTTATTTGGGATCACAGGATATTGTTTCCAGCTCCGTTCTCTCAGGGGGAGAGAGAGACTTTTGGCTTCATGCAAGGAAAGCAGCAGCAGCAGCAGCAGTCTTTCTCTCGCCCAAACTCCGCCAGAAATGAGTCTTTGGGAGACTTGTCACGCCGGCCCAGCTTCTTGGAGTAGGAGGCCTTGCAGGGTCTCAAAGACTCGTTTCTGGCAGAGTTTGGGGGAGAGAAAGAAAGACTTTTGCTGCTTTCTTTGCGTGCAGCCAAAAGCAGAAGAAAGAAGCAGAAAGAAACAACCCGGTGATCAGGCCAGGCGAGTGGGGCAAGTTCCCCCACCACCACCCTTTTCCCTTCCCCTCACTACCTCATGTTGTTCACATTGCAAGGAACGCAAGCCTTGTGTTCCCACGGGCCATGTGGGCGGCGCAGCCTTGTGTTCCCGTGCAGCCTGGATTAATTGCTTTGGGGGTGACATTTCTCTGCAGACCACCAAAATTTTCTTGTGGATCACCAAGTGGTCCCAGGCCTACTGGTTGGCGACCACTGATCTAGCCCATAAGCATTCTATCCTTATTTAAGAAATCACCTGTGATATGTTAAAGCTATTATATTAAGAGACACCCAAGTTTCAAATGTCGTACAAGCCCATAGGGAAGATTATAGTCCAAAAATTGTTTCCCTCTTAAACTAAATTCTACGTCAGGTTTATTTTTCAAAGATGAGGTTATTTCAGACATCCTGGCATATTCCCAGAATTTCATTTGTCATTTTTCTGCTGAAGGAAATTACACATTCTACTTTCCAATGCAAAGCACAGAGTATCCTAACAGCTGTTAGCATATACAAAGCAAGTTCGCTACACTTTGTAAAAAATACAATGCTTAGAAATATTTAATAGAAAGATGTCAGGATGAGAAAGTAATTATAACACGGGGGTTTTTCCCCCAAAAATTATTGGGCTTCACCATATTGCCATTAGGGAAAGAAGAATGAGCCAATCTAATAATTGCATTTCCAAGAGATTTTAGAAAACGAATTATCAATTTAGCAGTCAGTACTGGAGTTATATACTGTGACATGGGTAAAAAAATCCATTGTCTAAGCGTGATATCCATGTAAATCTAATTATTTTCCTTTGTTTGAAATAATCGTGGTTGCAAGTCAATTGTTCTGCATAAATCCTATATTCTAATTATTCATTCAGTCGTTAACTTGCTTCGTTTGCAAATCATATTTCACTGGCAAATGAAATATAAATAATTGTTCTGACCCAAACCTTGTTCCAAGAAACAAACATGAAACAAAGGTAACAGAAAAACCTTTTAATGATTCGTTACAAATTCTGTTCCTTCCCGGTTAAAAGACTGTTTCAAACTAATTGTCTCTGATAAGAACGAGCCTTGCCAAGGTTGTGCAAGGCTGCCAAGAATACTAGATAAAGTTGCCAAGAAATATTTCAAACACAAAGAGTCTTCAAACATCAACCCAGATATTCCGAATGTCCACAAGGCTCGAGTATCAAACTTCTTTGCTTCCTGCAAAGAACTCCGGTTTCTCAGCTGGCTTTGATCTCTTAAGGGAGGGGCCATTACCTTGCAGCCTTACTCCCAAGTTGCCCCTGCTGCTGCAGCTGCCCTTTCCTTTGAGCAGCCCTACGCGCATGTGCATTGGGCACAGGCTCCTCGGGGAACTCTTCCTCACTGCTGCCAGCCTCCACGATCTCCGAAGGCAGCCCTCCACTCCCTGATGGTCCTGGCCCCATCCCTGCGTCACACGTAGGCCCCTCATCCGAGTCCTCGCTCTCTGAGACTTCAACCGTTCTCACCTGCTGCCAGCGAGCCACAACAATAAAGCTAAGCAAGCAGGCTGAGGTTTGTATAATACAGAGGGTCCTTGACTTACGAATTGAGCCCAAAATTTCTGTTGCTAACCGAAACAGTCATTAAGTGAGTTTTGTCCCATTTTATGATCTTCCTTGCCACCGCATGTTAAATGAATCACTGCAGCTGTTAAGTTAGTAACACGGTCGTTAAACGAATCTGGTTTCCCCATTGATTTTGCTTGTCAGAGGGTCACAAAAGGGGATCTTGTGACCCCCGGGCCATGGCAACCGTCATAAATACGAGTCAGTTTGCCAGGCCACTGAATTCTGATTACGTAACCACGGGGATACAGTGATCAGTATGAAAAAAACTACTTTTTTCAGTGACGTCGTAACTTTGAATCAACTGTTGTAAGCCGAGGACTATCTGTGAGGCCTACAAATTCAATAAAATCTCTTAATTGTTCCATCTTCTTTTTGCAAAATTCCTTTAGAATAATATTGCTTTTTTTTCTTTTTAAAGATGACTGGAACTAGTCAGGAGGTTTTGATTAGTCGGAAGAGGGAATTGCAAAAGATGTTCATCTTAAATCTCATTTGCAATTTAAACTTGCAGCCTGCCTGATTTATTGTTTTTCCACTGTCCAAATTCCTTTGCACTTTCGTCTTCCTGAAAGCCAATATTAGTAATGGAGCAATAGTAAAAAACCAGAATGTCTTCCTTGTCATTCAAGAGACCTGGAGAGCTTCAATGGATAATCCTCTGCAGGCTTTCTGGAATTCCCAAGAGCCTTTGATGAAACTTTTTCCAAGGAATGAAAGTGAGACTGGACTATGGAGAAATAGAAATTCCAGATTCAAAGCTGAATAATATCTTAATTAGGGCCAACGAATATTGTACAAAACAGCGGGTGGGAACAAACAACTTTTGATGAATTGCATTTTTTTTTTAAAAAAAATTATTCTGGCAGAAGAGTTAGCGGAAGTCAAGTAAAGATGCAAAGCGAGGTCAACTGAGGATTCAGCTAAGCTGTATGGCAGGCCTCAAAGAAGCTAGGTTGGTTTTTTTTTTTTTCAATTTCCCATTTAAAAATTGAGGGAAACCATATTACATTTGGGGGGAGGGGGGCTGGAATGGGAGGATAGGGGGGCAGGAATCTCCAATCTAGTTGGGGACAGGAGTCTGTGGAAAAGGACCAGAAATCTGGTTCATACCAAGTTTAAGACCGAGAACTAGCGATCTGTCAGGCAACATGTTTTGCAAAATGCAAAATACATTTCCATAAAACACGGACTTTCCACTGAAAAGGACTGACACCGTAGAACACAGAATCCTAGGGTTTGGGGGACCTTGGAGGTCTTCCAGTCTAACCCTGCTACTCAAGCAAGAGATCCTATACCATTTTAGACAAAGGGTTCTCCGGTCCCTTCTTTCTGTTGTCTGAACTTCAGAGCCTTCCTCAATAATCAAGGATATAGGAGTCCCTCAAAATGAATCCTACTGTCAGGCTGATTTAGCATGAGCCGTGGTGGCGCACTGGTTAGAGTGAAGTACTGCAGGCTGCTTCTGCTGACTGCCGGCTGCCTGTAATTTGGCAGTTCGAGTCTCACTGAGCTCAAGGTTGACTCAGCCTTCTGTCCTTCCGAGGTGGATAAAATGAGAACCCAGATTGTTGGGGATAAGAAGCTGACTCTATAAACTGCTTAGAGGGGGCTGTGAAGCACTGTAAAGCGCTATATAAGTCTAAGTACTATTGCTATTGCTATTTCAGAATTTTCTGAGCCCAAAAAAAACCCAAGGGAGAGGCTGATGAGCGAAGTTGGGACAGCCTTCATACCCATCTGATCCTTTGCTGTACTCCAGGCATGACCCAATGCCAAAAACCATTTTATAACCCAAACAGCTTCAAAGGCCTGGTTTGTAATCCAATTCCCTTTCTTCTTCTTCCATTGGCTTCTTCCAAGACCCAAATCATTTGCTCTAGTGAAAACAGAAAACAGATGGAACCCTTGTTTTTGGTTTGGAACAGCTGCAGCAGCCACAGCTCCAGAATTCATGACCTCCAACCCCCAGCATCAATTAGTGGGATCCGGGAACAACGAGGAGCACTGTTCCCAGGAGAGAAAAGCAAGGGTTAGAATAGAAATGGAGCGGAGTCCGCTAGCTATGTTCTTTTGCTTCGACTTCACATATATCGGCATGACGGTATTTCCCTGGGGAAGAGCAAAAAGCCCAGCTTGTTGGAAACACGAGTTCCATTCTTGGTTTGATTAACAACCCATGACTCAGAGCCAATGGGCCGTTCCTTGGCTGAAGCGCTGGCTTTCTCACATTGCTCGTTGCAACTTCTTAACAGCCTCCGCCCATTTGGGCTTTGGGCCGCGACCATTTCTGAACGCATCCGTCCTCAACCTGCTATTTAAAGGCCAGAGCAACCATCTGAACTTAATGTACTCCTGTCCTGGTATGTTCTGAGAAGCCGGCCAACTGTAAATTGCCCAACAAAACCAGGGTGCAAAGGACGCAGCGGTTGAAAAAGAGCGATAGCAAAGAGTCCGTTTTCTCATTCCCGTTGCAACTTTGGAACGTTCACTAAATGAATAGGGAAAGATCAATTCCCCTTTAAAGAAAGCGATCGAAACGCCACACGTAATTCAGCCTCGATTTCATGATGATTCGATGACAGCTTGGTTGCCGCCACAATCTCGGGAGGAGGAAGAGGAGGAGGAAGGAAGGAAGAGGGAAGGGGCATTTTCTCAGGCTGCCCCCTTTGCAGGACAAGCTGCATCCCCCCCTTCCTCAATTCAGAGCCCCGAATCGGTCCATTTCTTCTCCTCCCCAGCCCAGCTGTTCCTTCCACCCCCTACCCCTCCACCCATCAAGAACTGTCCTGTGGCCTACAGAAGAAGATTTAACTTAAAAAAATATTGGACTGTGCAGAAATGGGCAGATTAACACCAAAGATCGAAAGAAGACACCAAATATGGTCGAACTTGCAACTTGTTTTATCAGTGGTTGGATAAAAGCAGGAGTTGGCTGCTGGGGGTTTGCAGGGATTCAGAAGAGCCCCAAGCTAACCCCCTAATCCCACTCCTGGCTGGCCCCACACATCCTTCCCCTCCCCTCCCAAAAGTCCCCACGCAGCCCGTTTTGGATGTAGGTAAATGCAGGGCACACATGGAGGCCCAGGGAGGGCAAAAAACAGGCCTCCCAGAAGTTCTGGAAGTCTGGAAATGGGCCCGTTTCCGGCTTCCAGAGAGCCTCCAGAGTCCAGGGAGACAGTTTTTAACCTCCCAGAGCCTCAAGGATAGCTTCCGGAGCCCAAGGAGAGCAAAAACATCCCAACTACCACCCTGGCCAACTAGGACACACCCATCATGGCCATGGCCACCCAGCAACTGGGCAGAAAACCCATTGTTAAAAAGCCCTGGATAAAAGAGAGAGAGAGAGAGAGATAGTGATATATATTGTGATAGAAATAGAGATAGAGATAGATTAGGTATATAGATATATACATATACACGTGTATATACTATACACACATACACACACACACACACACACACACATACATATATTCAGTGCTCCAAAGCCTTAACCAGCTCCTTCATTCAACATGGAACTTCTTTTGCTTACAGCCGGAAAGGCAGCTGGCCAACTTGGTCAGAGCGCAGAGATGTGTGAGAACACAAAGAGGCTGTTTTCCAGGAAAACACAGCAACACTAATTCTCGCTCTCACACACCCTCCCTCGCTCTCTGGGCTTTTTTAAAAAAAACACTTTGCATTTTGTTTCTTCTAAATTTTACGGGAGTTAGAAAACTTGCTGCTATTTTTGGGGGAGGAGGGGTGGGGGGAAGAAGGGAGGGAAGCCAGCTGCTTCGCCGTTCTCTGCTTGGCTCTATTCTTCTTCGCCGTTCGCAAGAGGGTTATTTTAGCTGCCAGGCTATTTATGGGACCGCTTCTCTTTTTAAAGGCAGCCTTCTCCGAAGCAGTGAAACCGAAATCAGGCTTTCAAGGACAGACATTTCCTCTTCGTGTGGCTTGCCCAGATTCGGTACAAATGGGGCAAAACTCACTTATAAATGTCTTGCTTAACAACAGAAAAAGGGTGAGCTCGGTTGCAGTTCTACATTGGAACTACCTGCATTTTTACACTAAAAAAAATTCCTGCGTCAAACTGCTTGCACAACTATTGCCTGTCTCCAGATTTATCTCTCCAGTTTCTAAGAACCGTTCCTGATGTGTTACACGCAAACTGTAACAGAATCCTAAATTTGGACCTTGATTATTTTCTTTCTGCTTGGCACTGAGGTTTAGTCAGATGAACAGAGTCGGAAGGGACCCCGTAGGTCATCTAGTCCAACCCCCCTAGCCAAGCAGGAGACCTTGTTTAAACCAGACCAAATCATCTTCCTAAATTTAATTTTGGAACCGCTGCCCTGCTGTCCCATAAGCAAGCTACGCTCCTCTGAGGCAGGCCCATCCTTCTAGGTTAAAGAGAAAGCTCGGACAATCAAAGGTTTCCAAATAATCCTAATACTGGGAAGTCTTTCTCTCCAAAAGCAAAGAGGTGGGAGTAAGCTGGAGTGACTGATGGGTTGACTCAAAAGGACACGTTACTCACACCCCAGGAACTTTGCCTCAAACTCTCCTTTTGTATAAACAGGAACAAGCAACATAGCACATATTCAGCCTGGAAAAGGGAAGATGGAAGGGCAACATGACAATATGTTGAATCACAGAATAACAGAGGTGAAAGGGACCTTGTAGGTCATCTAGTCCAACCCCCAAGCAGGAGACACTACACCATTTCTGACAGATGGCAGTCCAATCTCTTCTTGAAAGCCTCCAGGGATGAAGCTCCCACAACTTCTGAAGGCAACTTCTGTTCTGTTGCTTGATTGTTCTCACTGTCAGGAAATTCCTCCTTATTTCTAGGTTGAATCTCTCCTTGTTCAGTTTCCATCCATTGTTCCTTGTCTGGCCTTTGGAGGCTTTGAAGAATAATTTGACCCTCTCTTCTCTTACAAAACTTGTGGGCTTCAACTCCCAGAATTCCCCAGCCAGTTTTTGAGGTTCATAATCTAACTCAGGGTTGTCCAACCTTGGCAACTCTAAGACTAACAGATCTAACAGACTAACAGAGTTGGAAGGGACCTTGTAGGTCATCTAGTCCAACCCCTTGCCCAAGCAGGAGACCCTACACCATTTCTGACTGATGGCAGTCCTGCCTCTTCTTGAAAGCCTCCAGGGATGAAGCTCCCACAACTTCCGAGAGCAACTTCTGTTCCATGGGTTGATTGTTCTCACTGTCAGGAAATTCCTCCTTATTTCCAGGTTGAATCTCTCTTCCTTGTTCAGTTTCCATCCGTTATTCCTTATCTGGCCTTCAGGTGCTTTGGAAAATAGCTTGACCCCTTCCTCCTCTCTGTGGCAGCCCCTCAAATATTGGAAGACTGCTATTCATCTCCCCTGGTCCTTCTCTTCCCTAGACTAGCCTTGCCCAGTTCTTGCAACCGTTCATCATCATATGTTTTAGCCTAATCTGTCAAGCTAACCTTCCTTCGGGGTTTGTTGCAATGGAGGTACCACTTTTGGCTGATTCCAAAGACATGAGGACACTTTAGTTCAATGAGTGCAAATGCAGCTGGGACATATTACAGGAACTCTTGTCATTGTGGCCTGTAAACCACAGTTGATGGCACAATGTGTTGTGTAAGACTAGCTAACTATTTATTGGGTTTATTTTTGTAAAAATAGTCGTCAACTACTTTGTGCAACATGTAATATCATGGGCTGTTTTGTTTTATGATGTATTTTGTGATGATTGCATTTTACAATTATGATCATGATTTAATTACTTGTATGTACCCAGAGAGCTTCTGCACCGGAAGACACATTCTTTGTGTGTCCAATTACACTTGGCCAATAAAGAATTCTATTCTATTCTGAATGAATATACATTTGACAGTAAAACTGTGATGACCCAAAGGGGCGTGGCACAAAGGCAACACAATCAAATAAGCAATAAGAGTCCATTATCTCCAACTTTGCCCCCAAAGTCCAGGTTACCTTTGGCTGGAAAAAAACTCTCCCAGGAACAGTCTTTAAGTGGAGGAAATTCAGTCCGAAAACAAAGTACATACAAACTGTAACTAAAAATCCACACAAACTACGCTGCAATGCAGAAGAAGGAATTGCAGACTTGAAAGCCCAGTAAAACACACACAGTTGGGAAGATGCCAGGAACCCAGATAAGCCTCGACAATACCAGATAAATTCACAATTTGCTCCCAATAACTTGCTGTGTGCAGTTTCCCTTTTTAAACACTGGGTTCCCAGCTGCAGCTAATGAAGGGAATCAGGGCCCTTTCCTCCCCCGTAAGCCACACAACTCACATTGCTCCCTTCTCTATTCCTCCCTGCATGCCCTAGGATGAAGAGTGGGTGGGCTTGGGTCTTCCTCTTAACTCCCTCTGCTTTACCTCTCCCCTGCTCTGCCCAGCCAGACTTTGCCCTTCCCCAGTTTCTTGCATAGCCAATGGAGCCACACTCCCACTCCCTGCCATCTGTTTGGCCTCCCCCTCCGAATCAGACTCGGACAGGGGCATGACAAAAACAATCAGCCATGTGTATGTATCTACAGGTAGTCTTCAGCTTACAGTCACAACTGAGCCCAGAATTTCCATGGCAAAGCAAGACAGTTGTTAAGTGAGTTTGTCACATTTTAACTATCTCATTGGCCTCCGTTCTGAATCCCTACAGTTGTTAAGTTAGTAACAGGGTTGTTAAGTGAATCTGACAGACAATAAAACAGCCCAATTGCTTGTTCAGAAGATGGTGAGCATGCTACATCATCCTGAGTTGCAAGGTGACAGGTAAAGTAGAAACCAAATCAGCTCGGATCAAAGAGATAATTATCATGAGTCAAGTGTGAAAGTTGCAACTCCTTGAATTAAGATATCAACCTTGGTTTTACTTGTAGGGTTGACCCAAGGGAGAAAAGGGCCATTGAGCCAGCGCCGTCCAACAACATGTCCGTGGTCATGTGATCAGCATGACATCACGGAACGCAGTTACCCTCCCACCGAAGTGGTACTTATTTATCTACCCACATTTGCATGCTTTCGAACTACTAGGTTGGCAGCAACTGGTGCTGAGGACGGGAACTCAACCCATCGTATGGTGCTGAGGTCTCGAACCTGGGCTGCCAGCTGATGAGCCCAGCATCTTAACCGCTGAGCCACCATGCCAACGATGGCAATGGATAGATGTTACAATTTGATATCTAAGGAAGATAACCCTCTAATATCTTCCGGTGTGGTTGCAATGAGAATTTCTCAGGTGCCTTGAAATTTCCTGAGGTGTTATAGTTTGTTCTGGAGCACCACAATCGCATTGCAGGCTCATCTTGGCCATTCCCCTGAAAGAGCTTTGCCTTCATTCTGGCCTTGTCCTATCCCAGGGGTGTCAGACTCGAGGCTGGATCCGGACTATGGGGTGCTTAGATCTGCCGATCTGGAAACAGTGCAGGCAAATGCCCATAGTGCTTTTGCCAGTGAAAATGGAGCTTGGGAGGGCTATGTTCAGTCTTCCCAAGCTCCTGTTTTGCTGGCAGAGGGTTGCAGGAGGCCATCCCAGCCGAAAACAGACCTCGGAACCCCATTTTTGCTGGCTGAGGGTTGCAGGAGGCCATCCCAGCTGAAAACGGAGCTCAGGAGCCCATTTTCGGTGGCTGAGGGTTGCAAGAGGCTGTCCCAGCCAAAAACAGAGCTTGGGAGCCCATTTTTGCTGACTGAGGGTTGCAAGAGGCCATCCCAGCCGAAAATGGAGCTCGGGAGCCCATTTTTGCTGGCAGAGAACTTAGACCACCACAGGTGCCCCGACACGAGTGATGTTGAGCTGGCCCTGCCCCCCCCCTCCCCCGAGGTCAAACACAACCCTGATGCGGCCTTCAATGGAATCGAATTTGACACCCCTCCCCTATCCTGATTCTATTCAGGGGGCTCCCTATTTTTCGGGACAACTGCATTCCGGGAAGAGGTTTCGTTGGATTTGTGTGACCTGTTGGGTAACAGCCCGTCTTAATCGCCATTCTTCCACATGAGGTCAGAAAAAAATCAAGGTGAAAATGACACGAGGTAGCGGTCACAACCAGGGGATCAAAAGTGCCAGACTTTTTTAAACCTTGAGATACGTATAAAAAGGAGCAGGATTTTCATCGCAATATAAGATTTTGTAGCCCCCGTATTGAGATGCTTCCGAGACTATTTTGGGATTATTGCTATAACTGTAAACGGTTCTTCTTCCTTTGAAATTTCATTTCGTTGGAAATCTGCACCCGCTGCATTCAAATGAATGAAATGAGCTAATCCATTTCCGACAGCCAATTCATTTACTACAGATTTCGTTCAGAGACCAAATGTGGTAAAGAGAGGAAATGAAGAGTTTCCTCCGTACAAAAAAACCTGTTTCTCGGGAAAAAAAACGACTTCTTGACAACGGAAAACTAATTTCAAGTTTCAGTGGACAACACGCAATACCCAAAGCCCTTGCATTTTTAATTTCTTTCTGAATATTACTCTTATTTGAAAGTCAACAGGTTTTTTTTCTACATTTCTCAGTTAAATTTTCTTTGTGGTTCAAAACAAATAAACAAACAAACCCACCATCAATCCAGTAATTTCTAAATAGAAAAGAAAAAAATTGGCGGTGTCACAAATTTGCAAACACTACTAGGAATTACCAACACTTACTTAATTATCGCATATTCTTCTACTTAAACTCAAAAAGACAAGAACAATGGGGTTTTTTTTGCAAACACTTCTATGCAAATGAAGAAACTATAAACTGTAATCAGCCACTCGATTTGCAATGCCCCTTGTCTGAACCGAGAAATTCAGCTGGCCAACTTCAAAACAAACCAAAATTATAAATTAAGCCCTCAAGTGTCTTTTGCCTTAATCCAGGAGTGTCCAACCTTGGCAACTTTAAGATTTGTGTACTTACTGGCTTCAGACTTCTGGCAGTTGGAGTCCACAAGTCTTAAATTCGCCAAAGTTGGACACCCTTGCCCTAATCCTTTTGCAGAAGATCAACACTGTTTTCCTAGAAACAATTAGATCATCTTGGGAACCTTATTAAAAAAACAGTGTTAAGAGGGAAAGATGAAGTATAACATTTTGATTTATTTATTCTTCTCTTTGCTTCTGGGCCTCCTATTCCCAAAGGCTTTTTGTAAGCATAAAAATATCTCTAGAAATATTTATAAGCATAAAGAAAAAGACATAAAAATTAATAATCTCTCTTTCAAATCACAGTGTCTTCCTACTTTGCAAGATGGGCCCTAAAGCATTGCTGAATTGCAGAAGGAATGGGATCAATCAAATTCCCACTGGGAAGGAGTTTCAAAATATGGGTGCCACTGTGAGGAACATCCACTTCCAAGAGCCCATCAGGTGACAATCCAACAGCAATGGAGATGGTTGATGCTTTCTACTTTGGTTGGATAGGCAGAAGAACACAGGAGAAGACAATCCCTTAGTTCAGCGTTTCTCAACCTTAAAGAGTTTGAGATGTGTGCACTTCAGCTTCCAAAATTCCCTAGCCTACATGCATCGACTTCAACTCCCAGAATTCCCTAGCCAGCATGCTAAGGATTTCTGAGAGTTGAAGTCTACACCTCTTAAAGTTGCTGAAGTTGAGACACGCTACTTTGGATAACCACACTGCAAAGGTTCATGCCATGCTAAATCATGGTTTCTTTAGACCACAGTAAGCTAACTCAGCCACAATAGCTAAGTTCCTACAACACACTACATCTGAATGAAATAAACCATACCTTAGGTCTTAATCCCACAAGTGAACTCAGTCAAGGAGATTACGATTCTTTGACTTTTCATTTGGTTTATTACAGTTAAAAATTATCACAATCCTGATCTCCATACTCACCACTTGTTCCAGCTTCTCCAGGTGGTCCTGATGTTCTTCCTCTGGGCACAGACCTGGAACTTCCTGGGATTCACTGTCAGCCATGGGAACACTCTTCTTTTTTCGTTTGCCTTTAAGACTGGGTGCTGCATGAAGACAAGAAGGCCATTGAGCCTCAAAAGATGTAGCACAAAAGGAACCACCACTTTTGGCTTCCATCCCAGATCTGCAATCAATGATCAACCCCCTACTTGGGCCATTCTTTGATCCATTGGAGGGGAAACGCCACCACTTGTAGAAGTGCTCTTGCTTGCCCCAGATTCCACTTTGAGGTCCCCTCTTGAACAAGACTAGATATCTCAAGTGAAGTGAACGTCCTCTATTAGGATCCTGAAGAGCCAGTCCTCTCTGGAGTAGAGAGAGAGAGACAACTGCAGCCAAAGGCTCAAGTCATTCGCTAGCTATGCAACCGAAGGCCTTTCTCACTCCTACACCCATTCACCCATCGTTATCTGAATCAGAAGGAGGAAGGATGAAACAATGACGTTTTCTTCCTCATCCAAACTTCTGCAAACTAGGACTTCCGCGTGTGTGGGTGGGTGTCAAAATCTGCAAGATGGCCGGCGCGATTTCCTGATCCGACCTTACCCTATGAGTGACCCGATTTGCAAAGTCATGGGAACACAGAGTCCCTTCCCTTCTCCCACCCACTGATGTCCAGAAAGATTACCATCTACTGCCCTCATCCCCAATCTCTGCCCAAACTCCTGTTGAAAACCTCCCGCGATGGAGCAGCCGCCGCTTCTGGTGGCAAGCCGTTCCACCTGCTTCATTAGTCCAACTGTGCAACACTGCACAAATCTGCTTTGCGGCTGCCCATTATGCCATCCCGGTAGACCAGATGGAAACGTCACACGGCTCAGATTGGGACTTTCCATCCAGACCTGCACACAAGATTCACAATGCAGCCCTGGCCGAAATATTTGCCAGCCCAGCTTCCGAATCACACTGCTCATTCCACTGGTGTCTTATTTGGAGAGAGGCATCTGGCGCAGGCAGTGGCGCATCCTGGATGGCAGGCAAGCCCATGCGGTTCCACTTTCGCTTTCTAAGCGGTTTCCTGAATGGTGAGAAATTCACCCCACATCCTTCCCTCCTAGACACGGCTCAACCGACTGCCTCTCCTCCACCTTCTTGGAGGCCTCACTGCCGGCACATGAGGCTCTTCTCCAGAAATGTGCTCACCCTAGACCACAAGCACCTAGAAGGAGCAGGTGGGAGGTTTGGAATCAGGGTGCAAAGAAGAGGGGGGCCTGGGGGCAGGAGACACACTGGCTGCTCTCTGTTCAGGGAACAAGATACGTCCCAATTGGAGGCATCGGTGAGGTATGGGCAACAAAGTCCATACGGCGTCCTTGATAGTCCAACGAAAGTTCCATCTATTGTGTGTGTGTGTGTGTGTTTAAAAATTTTGAGCCGTTTCAAAGGGTGACTATTTGGATTTTTAATGGGAGAGGGAGGAAGGGAAGGAGAGAGGGGAGAAAGAAAGGAAAGGAAGAAAGAAAGAAAGAAAGAAAGAAAGAAAGAAAGAAAGAAAGAAAGAAAGAAAGAAAGAAAGAAAGAAAGAAAGAAAGAAAGAAAGAAAGAAAGAAAGAAAGAAAGAAAGAAAGAAAGAAAGGAGAGGTGGGGAGGGAGAGAAAGAGAAAAAAGGAGAGAGAGAAAGAGACACAGAGAGAGAGAGGTGGGGAGGGAGAGAAAAAGAAGGAAGGAAGGAAGGAAGGAAGGAAGGAAGGAAGGAAGGAAGGAAGGAAGGAAGGAAGGAAGGAAGGAAGGAAAGAGGGGAGGGAGATTGTAAGCATTTAAGATATTTAAACAATCTTGGCAACTTAGATATGTAGACATCTACTCCCAAAATATTGCTGTCAAGGCACGTGGACTTCAGGACCCAGAATTCCCCAGCCAGCCATGGGAGTTGAAGTCCACACACCTTAAAGTTGCCAAGGTCGAGATACCTGGTTCAGTAAACCAGGGCATCTCCTCCTGCTTGGCAGTTGTCCCGCCTGAAAGTCCCCATTGCCAACTGCCAAGTCCTTAAACCTTGTCCAACCTGACCATGTGCCAACGATCAAAGCTCAGTTTCGTCCTGTCCGTTATCTCCTAACCAAATTGCCTTTTAGCGAAACCAAATTGTCGCCACTCATCAGCTACAGAACTTCACATCCTTAATGGATATTCAGGGTGAGGGAGGGAACCATCTGTGGAACATTATTATTTTTATAAATGCATCATTTTCATAAATAACATCACCACGTAAGAGCCAAAGAGCACATTGGCAGTTTTAGCATCACTGATGACCCCGTTACTTAACCAGGATCTGTTAAATAAATCAGGGCAGATTGTCTCATCAATATGGTAGGTCACAAAATCACAGTGGCTGCATTACACACCAGCTACTAAGCCAAAATGAAAGAGAGCGTGCCTGGACTTAGTGGGATCTCTCCCGCTTTCTCTCTCTCTCTCCCTCCCTCCCACTCTCCTTTCTTTCTTTCTTTCTTTCTTTCTTTCTTTCTTTCTTTCTTTCTTTCTTTCTTTCTTTCTTTCTTTCTTTCTTTCTTTCTTTCTTTCTTTCTTTCTTTCTTTCTTTCTTTCTTTCTGCATTTGATGCTTTATCCTTCCTTTATCATTTGCCCTATTGGGGAGATGAGAGACATATGAATTTAATAAATAAATGGTTGTGATAAATAACCTGAAGGGATGAACATATCCAATACTCCTTCCTCCTGCGGATTT
>CM042837.1:2211050-2271935 GCA_023653725.1 Bungarus multicinctus | reverse complement strand
AGAGGGGATGAGAGAGGAAAGAAAGAGGAAAGGGAAAGAGAAAAGAAAGAAGCGGGAAGAAGAAAGAAAAGAAAAGGAAAGAAAGAAAGAAGAAGAAAGAAAGAAAGAAAAGACAAAAAGACAAAGAGAAAGGAAAGAAGTAGAAAAGAAAGAAAAAGAAATGAAGACACGAAAGAGAAAGGCGAGAGGAGAAAGAGAGAGAGAACGACCGAGAGATGAGAGAGGAAGAGAGAGGAAGAAAGGAGGGGGGAGAGAAGGGAGAAGGAGGAAAATATTAAGAGGGGGAGACAGGAGGAGAAAGACAAAAAAGGAGGGAGGGACAGGGAATGCGAGAACGGAGCGGCAAAAAAAAGAAAGGCAAAAGGATGAGAGAGGAAAGAAAGAGGAAAGGGAAAGAGAAAAGAAAGAAGCGGGAAGGAAAGAAAAGAAAAGGAAAGAAAGAAAGAAGAAGAAAGAAAGAAAGAAAAGACAAAAAGACAAAGAGAAAGGAAAGAAGTAGAAAAGAAAGAAAAAGAAATGAAGACACGAAAGAGAAAGGCGAGAAAAGGAAGAAAGGAAAATATTAAGAAAGACGGAGCGGCAAAAAAAAGAAAGGCAAAAAGGAGAGGAGGAAGAAGAGAGAAGAGGAAGAGAGGAAGAAAAAAGAGGAAGGAGAGAAAGAAGAAAGAAAGGAAGAAGGAGAAAGAAAGAAGAAGAAAACAATAGAGCAGAAGAGAAATGAAAGAAGGAAAGAAGGAGCGAAGAAAAAAGGAGGGAGAGGGGATGAGAGAGGAAAGAAAGAGGAAAGGGAAAGAGAAAAGAAAGAAGCGGGAAGAAGAAAGAAAAGAAAAGGAAAGAAAGAAAGAAGAAGAAAGAAAGAAAGAAAAGACAAAAAGACAAAGAGAAAGGAAAGAAGTAGAAAAGAAAGAAAAAGAAATGAACGGAGCGGCAAAAAAAAGAAAGGCAAAAGGAAGAGAAGGAAGAAGAGAGAAGGAGGGGATGAGAGAGGAAAGAAAGAGGAAAGGGAAAGAGAAAGAAGAAAGAAGCGGGAAGCGAAGAAAGAAAAGAAAAGAAGAAAGATAAGAAGAAGAAAGAAAGAAAGAGAAAGAAAAACAGAAGAAAGGAACGAGTAAGGAAGCGGGGCAATGAAGACACGAAAGAGAAAGGCGAGGAAGAAAGAGAGAGAGAACGAAAATATTAAGAGAAGAGAAGGAAGAAAGGAGGAAAGAAAGGAGGGGGGAGAGAGAGGGAGAGGATGAAGGGGGAAAAGAAAGAGGGAGAAAGACAAAAAAAGGGAGGGGGGAATGCGAGGGAAAGAGAAGAAGAACGAAAGAGAGTGAGAGAGGAAGAGAGAGGAAGAAGGAGGGGGAAGCGAGAAGAGCGCGGACAAAGGAGAGACGGACAAGGGAGAGGGAGAGACGAAAGAAAAAAGGAGGGGGAGAGAGGGGCAAAGAGACCAAAGAAAAGGAAAGGGAGAGAAGAAAGAAAGACAGGCGAGGAGAGAGAGAGCGGAGGAAGAGGGAGAGAGAGAGAAAGAAAGAGGAAGAGCGAAAGAAAGGAGAGGGGAGAGCGAGAGAAGGGAAAGAGAGAGGAGAGAAAGACCGATAGGAGAGAGTAGAAAGAAAGGAAGGGAGATAAAGGGGGGAGAAAGAAAGGAGAGGGAGTGGGAGAGAGAGAGGAAGAGAGAGAGGAAGGAGATATATATATATAATCTCCAATTTAATGTTCTTGCAGTATGAGATCATGGTTTACATCACATAGCAATTAAAGGAACAGTTTTAAGAGGATTACTGGACATGATGACAAAAGACACCCAAGGAGGAGAGAGAAAGTGGGGTGGGGGGCTTTCAGAAGGCTTATAACAAGAGAGAGACAGCAGGTCCTTTTCCCCTTCCCCAGAGACCTCCAAGCCTTTTTCCTCTCCCCTGCTAGAAATCCAGCAAAGCGACCCAGAGGGGCTCAAAGGTAAAATCCAAGTGCATCCAAGTGCAAAATCCAAAATTCAGGTTCAGCTGAAGAGAGACTTCTTCTATTTGGTGGCTGTGGGAACTACGTTCCCTATCATCCCCAGCCAAGTTGGCTGCCAGCTTGACCCCTTGCCGAAGCGAGCAGGGGAAAGGATGGGTCTCGCCTGGAGGTCTGAGGATGATGGGAAACGCAGCCCCATACACCTGGAGAGCTCCCTGCTCCGCTAGGAAAATTTAAGGAAGGCTGTGATTGACTCTTAGGAACCTTCCTTCCTTCCTTCCTTCCTTCCTTCCTTCCTTCCTTCCTTCCTTCCTTCCTTCCTTCCTTCTTCTTTCTTTCTTTCTTTCTTTCTTTCTTTCTTTCTTTCCCTCCTTCTTTTCCCCTTTCCTTCAAATCATAGAGCTGGAAGAGATCTATGAATACTTCTAGTCCAATTCCTTGTCCAGGCCAGGAAACCCACCTACCTACCTACCTACCTACCTTCCTTCCTTCCTTCCTTCCTTCCTTCCTTCCTTCCTTCCTTCCTTCTTCTTCTTTCTTTCTTTCTTTCTTTCTTTCTTTCTTTCTTCTTCTTTCTCCCTCCTTCTTTTCCCCTTTCGTTCAAATCATAGAGCTGGAAGAGATCTATGAATACTTCTAGTCCAATTCCTTGTCCAGGACAGGAGATTTTTTTCCTTCCTTCCTTCCTTCTTTCCTTCCTTCCTTCCTTCCTTCCTTCCTTCCTTCCTTCCTTCCTTCCTTCCTTCCTTCCTTCCTTCCTTATCTATAACTTGAAATAAAGACTCCTGTGCGACAGTTGTCGTATTTCATCCTTGTCACTAGTGGAGAACACCTGTTTTAGTAAAGGATTGTCTTTCTTTCTTTTTTAATCTCCTTCCCCTTGTAAAACAGCTGCTTGGAGACTCTGTGGCAGGTTTTTTCCCTCCCCTCCTCTCTTCCCTTGTTGGCTTCAACAAAAGCAACTGTTTTTCGACACACAGTTGTGACATTGTGAGACAGGGATAGCAGGGCCCGTGCCGTCTCCTAATTCAGAGGTCTTCAAACTTGGCCACTTTAAGACTGATGGACTTCAACTCCCAGAATTCTGGCTGGAGAGTCCACCAGTCTTAAAGTGGCCAAGTTTGGGGACCCCCGTCCTAATTGTACAACCCCGGGGGAAAAAGAATATGCTAATCTCAATCCAATTTTTGTCCTGGTTTGGGGGCGGATGAAGGTTTGGGGCAGCAGTTTGGAGACTCTTGGATTACAACAATGGGAATTTTGGTGTTGGGAGGCAGCCTATTTTTGAATCCCAGATTCCCGGCATGATTTAAGCAGGAAAATCAACCATTCCAGAGGTGGGTATTCAGACGGTTCTAACCGGTTCTGGAGAACCGGTAGTGGAAATTTTGAGTAGTTGGGAGAACCGGCCAATCCCACCTCTGACTGGCCCCGCCCCCATCTCTTCTCTGTTTCCTGAGTCCCAGCTGATCGGCTGGGTCTCCTTTTGTTGCCCTGCACAGGAGAACGGAGCTGGAAAGCAGGTTAGTGGGGTGCAGAGGGAACGGGATTTTGTAGTAACCTTCCCCTATGACGCCCACAAAGCCACACCTAAAAAGCCACACCACGCCCACCAAGCCATGATCACAGAACACCACGCCCACCAAGCCACACCATAGCTGGAATCTTCTTTGGTTGCCCTGCACAGGAGAGCGGAGCTGGAAAGCAGGTTATTGGGTGGGGAGGGAATGGGGATTTTGCAGTATCCTTCCCCTGCCACTCCTACCAGCCACGCCACGCCCACCAAGCCACGCCCCCAAAACCGGTAGTAAATATTTTTGAATGCCACCACTGAACCATTCCGTAGTTTTATGAGCTTCTCAATGAATTCCTTGGATTCATCTCTCATCCGAGCCTCCAGGGCAGGCGTGAGATCTGACCATTTCGGCAACGACAGAACCGTATCTTTCAAAAACAGATAGAAATTTTCAAAAACCGTCTGAAAAAAAAAAAAAGAAAGAGGACCAAAAAAAAAAACCTATCTGGGAATGAAATGGGGAAATTAAATTGTCAGTGCCAGTAAGTTAAACAAACAAAACACACAGACACACACACACACTTAAAGAGAAATGCCGTACCACAGATCAGTTTCAAAACCTGGGGCTGAATCACTCAAATCAGATGTGGCATAATGCCAGGGAAGTCATGCTTTTCAAAACCAGCAGGAGGGGGGAGAGGAAGAGGAGGAAGAGGAGGAGGAGGAAAAAGAAGAAGCCAAACCCTTCTTGAGAATATCAACTTCCCCGCCTCATCCTTGAGCGGGCGGGCTTGCTTCCAAACAGAGACTGAGGCGGGAAAATTAGGGATGCTAATCCCAGTTTCGCCTTCTGGAAAAAAGTGAGACAAGGAAACGGGGTCACCGGTTGGGTTTAGGCCTGGTTTGGAAAGTGAGAGGATCCGTCAGTCAATCCCTGTCTCCCGAGGGTTTTCCCAGGATGAGTTGAGGGCAGGACGAGAAGTGACAGGTGGGAAACTCATCGAAAGGAGGTTCAACCTGGAGCTAAGGAAGGATTTGCTAACGGCGACGAGACATCTTGCCTCCTGGAATTGAGTGAGTGCTCCATCACTGGAGGTCCTTCCAGAAAAGATTGGATAGGCCTTAGCCCTGGATGCAATAACATCTTCTGCCTTGGGCAGGGGGTTGGACTAGATGACCTCCAATAGCAATAGGACTTGGACTTATATATTGCTTTACAGCCTTCTCTAAGTGGTTTACAGAGTCAGCCTCTGGCCCAGTGGTGGTATGCTACCGGTTCTGACTGGCTCACCTGAACCAGTAGTAAAAAAGCCCCCGACGATAGCTGAGAGAAGGGAAAAAAATCCTGGGACAATCAGCTGAGAGGAGAAAGAAGAGAAAAGTGCAGGATCGGCTCTCCCAACCGCCCCTGTGCTTTCCTCTTCTTTATCCTCTCCGCTGATTGGTGCTGCAGGTCTCGGCTGGTATGGGGAAAGCTGTGAAAGGAATAGGAATAGGAAATAGAATAGAATGGAATGAAATGAAATGGAATAGAATAGAATAGAATAGAATAGAATAGAATAGAATAGAATAGAATAGAATAGAATAGAAGGAATGGAATGGAATGGAATGGAATGGAATGGAACGGAATGGAATAGGAATAGAACAGAATAAGGAATAGAATAGAATAAGGAATAGAATAGAATAGAATAGAATAGAATAGAATAGAATAGAATAGAATGGAATGGAATAAGGAATAGAATAGAATATGGAATAGAAAATAGAAGAGAAAATAGAAGAGAATAGAATAAAGAATAGAATAGAATAATGGAATGGAATGGAATGGAATGGAATGGAATAGGAATAGGAATAGAACAGAATAGAATGGAATGGAATGGAATGGAATAGGAATAGGAATGGAATAGGAATAGGAATAGAACAGAATAAGGAATAGAATAGAATAAGGAATAGAATAGAATAGAATGGAATGGAATAAGGAATAGAATAGAATATGGAATAGAAAATAGAAGAGAAAATAGAAGAGAAAATAGAAGAGAATAGAATAAAGAATAGAATAGAATGGAATGGAATGGAATGGAATATAATAGAAATAGAACAGAATAAGGAATAGAATAGAATAGAATATAGAATAGAATAAGGAACAGAATGGAATGGAATGGAATAAGGAATAGAATATGAAATAGAAAATAGAATAGAATAGAATAAACTCTTTATTGGCTAAGTGTGATTGGACACACAAGGAATTTGTCTTAGGTGCATATGGGTCTCAGTGTACATAAGAAAAAATAAAATATCGCGGACTATAGAAGGAACAGATCAGATATTCAGCCCTTGCTTATCAATGGAGACTGAGTGGAGCAAGTGGCCAGTTTTAAGTTTCTGGGTGTTACCCTAAAAGAGGACCTGACCTGGGGGGTTCACATTGCAGCCCTGGTCAAAAGGGCGCAGCAGAGATTCTACTACCTGAGACTTCTCAGAAAACAACAACTGGATGGAAAACTGCTGGTGACCTTCTATCATTGCACCATAGAGAGTATCTTAATTTACTGAACCTCTGTGTGATTTGCCAATTGCACAGGGGCAGATAGGACAGCGCTCCAGGGGGTTTAATGTCATTGCCCAGAAGATCATTGGCTGCCCTCTCCCCTCTCTGGAAGAGCTTTAGAGCTCCCACTGCCTTAAGAAAGCTCAAAACATTCTCAAAGATCCATCTCATCCTGGGAACCCTTTTTTGAATTATTACCATCTGGCAGCCGATACAGGATAATAAAAACAAGGACAAATAGGCTGAAAAACAGGCTTCTATCGCAGGGCAGTAACTCTATTGAATTCCACTGTATGGTGCAATATAAATGCAATATCAGGGGTTTTCAATTCAGTTGCATAGAATGTGAAGGATTATTTATTTATTTTATTGCACTTTTATACCTCCCCCTCTCCCAAAAAAGGGACTCGGGGCGGTGTACAGCCAACATAAAAATGACATAAATAGTAAAAAATTTAAAAGAGAGTTAAAAGAAATTAAACTAGCGGCTGGAATAATATTATAAAAGCAGAATAAAAGGGGTAAAAAGTTAAAAATATCCAAAATTTAAAACCCTAATAATTAATGCTAGGCCAGACTGGCCTGTTGGAAAAAGTGTGTCTTTAATGCGCGCCGGAAGGTCTGCAGGTCAGTGATGGCCCGCATCTCTGGGGGTAATTCATTCCAGAGGGAGGGAGCCCCCACAGAGAAGGCCCGCACCCTCGGAGCCGCCAGCCGGTATCGCCAGCCGGTGGCACCCCGAGGAGGCCCATCCTGTGAGAGCTGCACTGGCCGGCGGGAGGCCGATGGTGGCAGCAGGTGGTCCCTGTAAGTATCCGGGTCCCAAGCCATGGAGCGCTTTAAAGGTGACCACCAACACCTTGAATCACACCCGGAAGGCCACCGGAAGCCAATGCAGCTCGCGCAGGAGCGGTTTAACATGGGAACTCCAAGGAGCCCCCAAAATCACCCACGCGGCCGCATTCTGCACCAGCTGGAGCCTCCGGATGCTCTTCAAGGGGAGCCCCATATAGAGAGCATTGCAATAGTCTAAGCGGGAGATGACGAGAATGGAAGTGACTGTGCGAAGGTGACAGTGTGTTTGTGTTTTATTTTTATAGTTATAATGTACACTGAAGATAGCATTTAATTTCATTGTACAAGAGGTGATGACAAAAAACTAAACTAAACTAAACTAGTCAGGTGGCCAAAATCACAGCTCTCTACAAAGTTTTCTTTACGTTTCATCAACTTTGGAAAATTCAAAGGGACAGCCAAACGCAGCCTTTGGGAGAAATATCTGGACAAACAGACAAAAAGGAACCCACAGACATTCAACATGCAAAACCTGATCATTAGATAAATCCATTATTTTAGGGCAGGCCCAATATAATCCACCATACATGAAGGCCAAGTGGAAGGTCTTCAGGATAGGATAGGATAGGAATTAATAGGAATAGGAATAGAATGGAGAGTGGAATGGAGAATTGAATGGAATGCAATGAATGGAATGCAATGGAATGGAATAGAATAGAATAGAATAGAATAGAATAGAATAGAATAGAATAGAATAGAATAGAATAGAATAGAATTCTTTCTTGGCCAAGTATGGACAAGGAATTTGTCTTGGTGCAAATGCTCTCAGTGTACACAACAGAAAAGATACATTCGTCAAGAGTCAAGAATCACAAACACACACACACACACCCTACAGCTGTGTTTAAATCTAACTCTTTTCTGCAAAAAAAAGAGAAAAAAAACCAAATGAAAACCACCAGAAAACAGACTGTGGGCGGGCTCATTTGAAAAACTGAACTTACATTTGTTTTTACAGAATCAAGCAGCGTTGGAAGGGACCTTGGAGGTCTTCTAGTCCAACCCCGCTGATCGGAGGCGGGGTGGTGGTGGTGGTGGTGGTGAGTTCCGCTGTAAGAGTCCAGCCAGAAGAAAAAAACAAGGCTGTCTGGCGAATGAAGTATGAACCGTGGTAATTTTATTCAATTACCTCTGTGGGCTCCGGCTTCCATTTGAAACTGGAGCGACCAAGGCCCCTTCTGGCATTTGAGAATTCCCTGGCACGCTGCAGCTATTCTGCCTTGGCCAGAAATGACAGTAGGGGTTGTATTTCACAGCGGACCCACCCCCCACTTCTCTCTCTCTCTCCTCTTGCAACAGCAAGCATCTAGCTTGTATCCCCGGAGCAAAGCAAAGCAAAGGGGAGAGAGAGAGAGAGAGAACACGGACGAAATGAATTTTTTTCAGGGTTTTGCTGGGGTTTTGCTCAAAGTTTCTGGCTGGCGCCAGAGGAAGGGGTGGGTCGAAAGGGGAAAAGAGGATTTTTTTTTTTTTAAATAATGCGGATTTTTAATCTGCAAAAACATGTTTTCTGATCGGAAGAGGAAGCGAAGTCATTTGCATCTTCCAAAGAACTGCCGAGCCAGCTGCTTTCAGGAAGTGACAGCACCCAAAAGGAACTCAAAAGCGGCATCGCACGAGTTTCATTCAAAAAGTTTTTTTTTCTTCTTCTTCTTCTTAACTCTTCCTTCCCAAAAACGCGCGGTACCTGGCCTCACACACACACACACACACAAAACTTCTGAAGTCAAGTAATTCCAGCGGTAAATTGCGCCCTCACCGTTAAGGAATGTCTCCTTAGAATTAGATGAATGAGCTGGAAGGGACCCTGGAGGTCTTCTAGTCCAGCCCCCCTCCCCTTCCCCCCCCCCCCTCCGCTTCAAGCAGGAGAACCTATACACACATGACGCTGCTGGGAACCTGTTGCTTGGAAGGGTCTCTCTCTCTCTCTCTCTGTGTGTGTGTGTGTGTGAATGCACACCACAAATTAGCTGAGAACAGGCGAGCGACGAAAACAGAAGCCGCAAGAGGAAGCCGCGTTGCAACAAAGTATCAGCGGTGTGGGTTGACATTGACTAACCGGCGAAGCCGGCGATGAAGAGGAAGGTTAAAAAAAATAAAATAAAAAGCCCTCTGAAAAATGAACCAGGAAAACCTCGCAAACCAAAGAACGGGGCTGGTTTTGGAGCAGAAGGAGCCCGAAGGGGGGGAAAAAAACCCAAAAAATAAAACGCTCGCTCCCTTTTCCAGACTACCGAGCTGGCACAGCGCGGAGAGAAAAAGAGAAGAAGGAAAAAAGGAAAAAGAAAAAAAAAAAACAGAGGCTCGCATCACGTGAATGAAGTTGACATACATGATGTTCCGAATACCAAGTGTGGGAAGCGGGGGGGGGAGGGGGAGGGGGAGGGGGAGGAGGGCAGGGTTTGTTGTGTTGTAATCGTCAAGGCAGAGAGAGTTTCAAGCAATTTGGCTGCTTGACAAAACACACACACACACAGCGTCTTTCAGGGGGCCTTGGGGAGGAGAGAGAAAAGAAAGAAAGGAGAGAAAAGAAGAGAAAAGAAAAGAAAAAGAGAGAGAAAGAGAGATAAGAGGGAAGAAAAGAGAACGGAAGAAGAGGAGAGGAGAGGAGAGGAAAGGCCGGATTGTTTGTTTGTTTAGCCACCTGCTCGGAAATGAAAAGTGACTCGTGAGTTTTACAACTCAGTAGCAGCTCGCTCTTTGCTCGTAACGATAGCTCCATCCGTTGGAGAGGGAGAGAGAGGGAGGGAGGGAGAGAAAGAGAGGGGGGATTAGGGGTTGGGAAAGAAGGAAAGGAAGGGAAGGGGAAGGGGAAGGGAAGAAGGAAGGAACGAAAGAAACAGAAGGAAGGAGGGGAAGAAGGAAAGTAAGAAACAGAAAGAAGGAAGGAAGGGGAAGGGAAGGAAAGAAAGAAGGAAGGAACGAAAGAAAGAAAGGGAAGGAAGGAAGGAAAGAAGAAAGGAAAGAAACGGAAGGAAAGGAGAGAGGGAGGGAGAGGAGAGGAGAGAAAGATTTGATTTTTTTTTCACATCTTCCAACCTTCTTTGACACACCATTTTCTCGAGTACACAACTGAAAATAACCACCTCCTAAAAATAAACCTCAAAACATCCACACACTCCGGTCTCTCGCTCTTCAGGGAAGCGAGGAGGGAGGGAGGGAGGGGGGTGGAAATAAAAATAAAAATCAGATCGACCCGAAATCCGGAGGATTTCTCTCCCACCCCCGAGCTAGTCAAAGGCGGCGGCGGCGGATGATGATTTCCATAGAAAGGCTGGTTTGTTATTGAACTTTTTATTTTCCTTGTTTTTTTGTGTGTGTTTTTACAAGCCTTGCAAATTTTTTTTTTTAAAAAAGGCCCTCTTGAGTCATCCAGCTGTGCCGCGTCAGAAGATGACTTACTAATAATGATAAATAGCGGGGAGAGGGGGAGGGAAGGCAGACGGGGAGGGGGTTGTTGCATGCCGCAACTTCACAAAATCCGGACGTTTTCTTCTTTATTTCCTTTTATTTTTTAATATATATATATATATATATGTATTTTGGTACTTTTTTTCCCCCCTACGATCGGGAACTCTACGACCATTGGACACACCCTTGGTAACAAAAAGCAAAACAACACAACAACACAACACAACTCCCCTCCCCCCTCCCCCCCCACCACCCCCCAAAAAAACTTTGGACAAAACTTTAACACAACTTGCAACCGGGCAAGGAGAGGAAATCCAATCGCTCCTTTCCAACTTTCTTTTTGCTCCCCGTCAAAACTTTTCCCCCCCTCCCACCCCGAGTTTTTCTCCCTCCCCCCCCCCCCCCACAACAGCCGGACAAGATCCGCCAAAGCGAAACGAAGCAATAAAAGCTTCCAAACAAGTTGCTAGTCCTCAATGCGCCCCCGGTGGGACAACTCCCCCCCCCGCCGCCGCCGACTTCCACGGGTTCGGGTCCCCTCGCCCGCGTCTTTTTTTTTTTTTGTTTTTTTGCTCACCCATCGCCCGGAGCGCCAATCCTGTCCCGGCTCGGCACTAGCCGTTCCCATGTGATGCTAAGCCCGCAAGGCTCACTGAAGCCCTTCGCATCGGGCTCGCTCGCTCCCCTTCTCTCCGCCGGGCGCCTTTGCGCTCTGTGATTGGACGCCTTCGGGCGCCGGCCCCCGGCGATTGGACGGCGTCTACGTCACTCCAGACGGGAAAAGTCGCGCCTCCTTTCTGGGCTGATGGATTCTGGGAAGTGTGGTTCTGGGGAAAAGGAAAAAAAAACACACACACACAACACGATTTGCAGCTTCAGACGAGAAATGGGGCGCGCGGCGTTTTTCCCGCATGCAGGGAGCGAGAAATCGATCGTTTGCCAAAAGAAAAATTAAAGGAGGACCCGGATTGTTGCGGGCCGATACGTTGCCTCTAAATCGCTTAGAGAGGGCTGTAAAAGCACTGCTGAGCAGCATATAAGTGAGCTGCATATAACTCTAAGTGCTAAGCAGTGTATAAGTAAGTGCTGAGCGGTATATAACTCTTAAGTGCTCAGTGGCATATAAATCTTATGTGCTAAGCGATATATAAGTCGAAGTGCTGAGCGGTATATAAGTGAGTGGTATATAACTAAGTGCTAAGTGATGCATAACTAAGTGCTAAGCAGTATATAAGTAAATGCTGAGCTTTATATAAGTCAAAGAGCTGAGCAGTATATAAGTCGAAGTGCTAAGTGGAATATAAGTGCTCAACGGCATATAAGTCTTAACGTGCTAAGCGATATATAAGTCGAAGTGCTGAGCGGTATATAAGTGAGTGGTATATAACTCTTAAATGCTAAGTGATACATAACTAAGTGCTAAGCAGTATAAAATAAGCACTAAGCGGTATATAAGGCTTATGTGCTAAGCGATATATAAGTCTTACATGCTAAGCGATATATAAGTCGAAGTGCTGAGCGGTATGTAAGTGAGTGGTATATAACTTAAGTGCTAAGTGAAACAACTCTAAGTGCTAAGCAGTATAAAAGTAAGTGCTAAGCGGTATATAAGTCTTATGTGCTAAGTGGTATATAAGTCGAAGTGCTGAGCGGTATATAAGTGAGTGGTATATAACTTTTAAGTGCTAAGCAGTATAAAAGTAAGTGCTGAGCGGTATATAAGTCTTATGTGCTAAGCGGTATATAAGTCTAAGTGCTAAGTGGAATATAACTCTTAAGTGCTAAGTGGTATATAAGTCGAAGTGCTGAGCGGTATATAACTCTTAAATGCTAAGTGATACATAACTAAGTGCTAAGCAGTATAAAAGTAAGCACTAAGCGGTATATAAGTCTTATGTGCTAAGCAATATATAAGTCGAAGTGCTGAGCGGTATGTAAGTGAGTGGTATATAACTCTTAAATGCTAAGTGATACATAACTAAGTGCTAAGCAGTATAAAAGTAAGCACTAAGCGGTATATAAGTCTTATGTGCTAAGCGATATATAAGTCGAAGTGCTGAGCGGTATGTAAGTGAGTGGTATATAACTCTTAAATGCTAAGTGATACATAATTAAGTGCTAAGCAGTATAAAAGTAAGCACTAAGCGGTATATAAGGCTTATGTGCTAAGCGATATATAAGTCTTACATGCTAAGCGATATATAAGTCGAAGTGCTGAGCGGTATGTAAGTGAGTGGTATATAACTTAAGTGCTAAGTGAAACAACTCTAAGTGCTAAGCAGTATAAAAGTAAGTGCTAAGCGGTATATAAGTCTTATGTGCTAAGTGGTATATAAGTCGAAGTGCTGAGCGGTATATAAGTGAGTGGTATATAACTTTTAAGTGCTAAGCAGTATAAAAGTAAGTGCTGAGCGGTATGTAAGTCTTATGTGCTAGGCGGTATATAAGTCTAAGTGCTAAGTGGAATATAACTCTTAAGTGCTAAGTGGTATATAAGTCTAAGTGCTGAGCAGTATATAAGACGAATTGCTCAGTGGTACATTCTGTTCTATTCCATTCCACTAACTTTAAAGCAAGTGAACTTCAACTCCCAGAATTCCCCAGCCAACAATGCTGCCTGAGGCATTCTGGAACTTGAAGTCCTCTTGGCTTTGAGAAACAGTGTCTGAAAATACGAGACACACCTGATACACGGAGTCCTCGACTTACACCCGTTTATTTAGTGACCAAAGTCATAACAGCACAGAAAAAAGGGACTTATGACCATTGTTCACACTTATGTCCATTGCAGCAGCCCGCACACTCATCTGATCAAAATTCAGACAACCGACTCGAATTTATGATGGTTGCAATGTCCCTGGGGGTCACCTGATCCTCTTTTGCGACCTTCTGACAGCAAAGTCAATGGGGAAGCCGGATTCGCTTAACAACTGTGTGACTAACTTCACAACTGCAGGGATTCACTTAACAACGGTGGCATGGAAGGTCATAAAACGGGGCACTTCACAACTGTCTCGCTGAAGAAGAGAAATGTTGGGTTCAGTTGTGTGGCTGTAAGGCAAGGACTACCAGTAATTCGGGACTCCAGCAGCATTTCAGCATTTCTTTATAAAGAAAAGGGTTTATTTTATTGTATTTATTGTTTTATTGTTTTATTTTATTGATTTATTATTATTTTTATTGATTGATTATTTTATTTATTATTTTATTGTACTTTTACTTATTTTATTTTATTGTTTTATTTTATTTATTTTATTATTTTATTGATTTATTATTTTTATTATTTTATTTTATTTTTTATTATCTGATATTATTCTATTTTATTTTATTTTAAAAGTGGCTTTTCTGAATCCAGAGCTGCCCTCAGGGTGTCTCTCCCTTTGCTCCCTATACTTCTAACCCACCCTCTCAAACCTGCTTTAACTTCCTCAGTGGCCGGGCAGGACTACATCTCCCACAGTACCCCTGGGCGATGTGGGAGGGTCCTGGGCTGTGAAAAACACACCAAGAGTCAGTTTCTCAGGCTTTAAAAAAAACCCAAACCCACAAATACAAAGAAGGGGAGGAGAGATGCCTCGAAGCCTCAAGCGTCATGTCTAGGAATAGAACCGGGAGCCTTGCCAAGATATTACAGGGGATGAGTAATCCACTTAAGTCATTCCTCTAAACACCATTCCTTGTAAGAGAATTAAAATATCAGCTTACATCACCGAGTGCAGCTCGCAGGCTCGGGCCAAGGGCTGCACAGGGATCAGGCTGGGCTTCTGGGCTCTTGAGGAAGAACGAGGGGAGAGGAAAAGACACTGAGTGGCGGCCGAGCAACCCTGGCCGGCAGAGCAAACATGGACGGAGGAATTGGGAGGGGGGCTGGGGGGGAAAGGGAAATTAGAAGCTAATGTGGACCCCAGAAGTGCCCCCCCCCCCCAACTGTCATTTTTAAAAGAACAATTCCCTTTTCTTTCTTTTTTCATCATTTTTATTAAGAATCGAATGGAATGGAATAGAATGGAATTAGTAGAGTAGAGTAGAGTAGAGTAGAGGGTAGGATAGAATAGGATAGGATAAGATAGAATAGGAGGGGAGGGAAGAAAAGAGAAAAGGAAATGGAATGGAATAGAATTTGAATAGAGTAGAAGAGAACAGAAGAGAAGAGAATTAGAAGAGTAGAGTAGAGAGTAGGATAGAATAGGGTAAGATAGGATGGGAAGGGAGAGAAGAGAAGAGAGAATGGAATGGAATAGAATAGAATTAGAAGAGTAGGGAGTAAAGTAGAGTAGAGTAGAGTAGAGAGTAGGATAGAATAGGGTAAGATAGGATGGGAGGGGAGGGAAGAGAAGAGAGAATGGAATGGAATAGAATAGAATTAGAAGAGTAGGGAGTAAAGTAGAGTAGAGTAGAGAGTAAGATAGAATAGGGTAAGATAGGATGGGAAGGGAGAGAAGAGAAGAGAGAATGGAATAAAATAGAATAGAATTAGAAGAGTAGAGTAGAGTAGAGAGTAGGATAGAATAGGATAAGGTAGGATAGGATGGGACGGAAGGGGAAGAGAGGGAAGAGAAGAGAAGACGAGAAAATGGAATGGAATAGAATAGAATTAGAAGAGTAGAGTAGATTGTAGGATAGAATAGGATAACATAGGACGCGATGAGAGGGAAGGCAAGAAGAGAAAAGAAAATGGAATGGAATGGAATAGTATAGTATAGAATAGAATAGTTCTTCTCTAATTCTTTCTTTCTTAAAAAAAATCAAAATAAAATAAAAAAGGTCAAGAATGAAGCTAGGGTACGGGACGAAACCCGGCCCTTTGGGTATATATGTGTCTCAGCTGCTCTCTCGGCTTTATGGACATCCTGCAACACAAGAGACTGTTGTTTGGAATGAATCACCCTCTGGGGGCTCCATCAGCAGATAATTCTCCAAAAACTAGACAGAATGGGACCAAATTTGGTGTAGTGGGAAAAAACTGGCCAAAGAAAGATTGCGTTCAAAAATGGTCTGGAGGAGTCTCAAAGCTGGAGGGGGGGAGAGGGGGGAATTCCACAAAAATTCTTCAATGAGCTGCCAGCTGTTTGGATTCTTGCTAGTCTTGAAGCCAGGCAGGAGCTCAGAGATCTGAGGAAGACCTGGGACACAGGCAACCTCCCAGGGGTGGGATTCGAAAATCCCAGCAACCAGTTCTTGGCCTGGCTGCTGGGGTGGGGCGTGGCCTTGGTGGGCGTGGCCTACCGGAACTTCCAGGAGGGCCGATTTTTGCCTTCCCCAGAATCCGGAGGCTTCCCTCGGGCCCCTCGGAGACCGAAAATGGCCTCCCCCGGGCTCTGGAGGCCTATTGGAAGCTGGAAATAGGCCTGTTTCCGGACTTCCGGAAGGCCCATTTCCCCCCCTCCCAGAGCCTCCGTGCAGATCCTGCCCTTTACCTGCATCGCATGGAGACTCCGGGGAGGGGAGGGGAGGGGAGGGGCAGAGCCAGCCAGTCGATTGAAATACCGGTTCAGTGAACCAGATGAAAACTTAACACCCAGTCCGCCCGATCCGGTCCAAACCGGAAGAATCCCACCCCTGCATTCTCCCCTCTGTCGATCCCGTTGTGACCGGCTATAAGCGGAGGGCATATACGAGCCCAGCCTTTGATTTCTTTCATATAAATGATGACGCACGTCAATGGTTGGGTGGGCTCGACATCGCTATCTGAATACATACCCTTTTAAGGTTTATATTTTACTAACTGGATACCCATGTGCTTCGCTACGAAACTATGTGGTCGGGCTTAGTTTTGGGGGAGGAAAATAAGGGGGGAATTCTGCCTCTGCCTACCAGCATCCCAGGGGGAGGGGGGAAGGAAGAGGAAGAAGAGGAGGAGGAGGAGGAGGAGGAGGAGGAAGAAGAAGAAGAAGAAGAAGAAGAAGAAGAAGAAGAAGAAGAAGAAGAAGAAGAAGAAGAAGAAGAAGAAGAAGAAGAAGAAGAAACAATAACAATAAAGGAAGTTCCAACAATTGCATAGTCATATTCATAGTGGCCATTCCCAAGACAACTGTGGATATGACCGAGGCTATACGAAGGGCCACTGTTTGCACAACCCCATTTGACTATAATTGGTTGTGCTTATGCAACATGCTTGGCCTGTTGTTTACAAATCACAGGGGCTGGATTGCTCAACGGGCTTAAAGTACAAACGCTCAGAACGGATGATGATTTAACGCCGCGTTTTGCCTTAAATCACAGCCGCTTCACATCAAACTGTTGTTTCAAACCTAGCGGGAGAAGCAACGGACAGCTGTATAGAAATCTGTTGGCTTAGTGCCTGCCATTGGCAAATCTTCTTTCTGGATTGTTTTTGTGCCTTCTTTCTTTCTCTTTTTCTTTCTCTCTCTCTCTCTCTCTCTCTTTCTTTCTTTCTTTCTTTCTTTCTTTCTTTCTTTCTTCTTCTTCTTTCTTTCTTCTTTCTTTCTTTCTTTCTTTCTTTCTTTCTTTCTCCACTGTGTAATTTATAGAAATGAGCTGATGAAGCTTTCTAAAGCTTTGGAGCATAATATCCCCTGCTTTGATTCCCTCCATTCATTGCGGGAAATAGTTCGCTTGCTGGATTAGTTATGGGAGAATAAAGTTGACGGTATGTTTACACTTCTGCTCTGATCGATATTGGCCAGGGAGGGCAGGGAGACATCCTCCTTTATCTAGTTTTTATTCCTGCTGCACAACCGTTAGAAACAAAACAGCCCCACCAAAAAAGAAAAAAAGCATAACAGAGTTGGAAGGGATCTTGTAGGTCATCTAGTCCAACCCCCTACCCAAGCAGGACTCTACACCATTTCTGAGAGATGGCAGTCCAACCTCTTCTTGAAAGCTTCCAGGATTGAAGCTCCCAGAACTTCCGAAGGCAACTTCTGTTCCATGGGTTGATTGTTCTCACTGTCAGGAAATTTCTCTTTATTTTCAGGTTGAATCTCTCCTTGTTTCCATCCATTGTTCCTTATCTGGCTTTTGGGTGCTTTGGAGAATAGCTTGACCCCCTCCTCCTCTCTGGGACAGCCTCTCAAATATTGGAAGACTGCTCTCCTGTCTCCCCTGGTCCTTCTCTTCACTAGACTAGCCAGGCCCAGTTCCTGCAGCCGTTCTTCATATGCCTTAGTCTCTAGTCCCCTCATCATCCTGGTTGCTCTTCTCTGCACTCTTTCTAGAGCCTCAACATCTTTTTTATAGTGTGGTGACCAAAACTGGATACAGTACTCTCGGTGTGGCCTTACTAAGGCTTTATAGCAAGGGTCTTCAAAGTGGGCAAGTTTAAGACTTGTCTACTTCAACTCCCAGAATTCCTGAGCTAAACTGACTGGAGGAGGAATTCTGGGAGTTGAAGTCCACAAGTCTTAAAGCTGTCAAGCTTGAAGACCCCTGAACTAACCATGCCCAGTTCCTGCAACCGTTCTTCATATGTTTTAGCCTGCAGTCCCCTCATCATCCTGGTTGCTCTTCTCTGCAGTTTTTGTAGAGTCTCAACATCATTTTTCATAGTGTAGTGACCAGAACTAGATGCAGTACTCTAGGTGTGGCCTTACTAGGGCTTTATAGAGTGGTATTAGTACCACCCTTGATCTTGATTGTTAATGCATCTTGCACACCTCCTGTCAATATTTTGCCTTCCCTTCTCAAATTTCAAACAGTGGCTATAATCAGTCCGTAAATATCTGCAAAAGAAAATTTCTCTTTGGCTTTGACTCAGCAGTCAAATTTGACTCAAAAGTTCTGGTATGCTAAGAAAGCAGGTTTGTGGGCATGGCAGTGATTGGGGGGAAGCAGTTACAGCGAGCGAGGGTAATTTCCTCCTGAAAACCAGGGTGACTCATTTGGGTCCCTTCAATTTCAGTAAAGGGACCCAAGAACAAAGGAGAGGAAAGGGGGAGATGGTACCAATTGGCTCCACTTCAAATTTGTCTCCACTTTCTGTCCGCAAGCAACACATCTGGGTAGAGAAATTGGGCAGATAATTTAACGCATGGAAAGCAAACTTTACACCTGGCTGTTACTTGGAGGGCCAATAGAAGAAGAGCTGAAAGCAGAAATACAGCGAATGAATTATATACTTATATATATGTAATAACAGGAGCAAGAATCACATATGCACAAAATTGCAAAAAACAGAAGTGTGGAAAGGTAATAGAGAAAATGTCAGAATGCATCGAAATGGACAGGTTAATGATGGAAATTAGGGATCAAGAGGAAACAGAGTATTATTCAACATTTAACAGTGTACAAATGGTTAGAAAACATGCAGAGGTTAGTAATTTTATATTGAAAGAAGACTAACAAAATAGAAGCAAATACATGTATATAGATATCGATAGGCACATACACTATAAGTAATATCAACACTGGACTGGACTTGACTATAGATTAAAGTGTATAGAGCAACCAGAGGTGAAGACTATATGGTATAACTATGAGAATAACGGTTATAAATATGGTGTATAATATTATGTATATCCAAAAAAGATTGCATTGTATATCTATGAGAATAATGGTTATAACTAGGGTGTATAATATTATGTATGTTTTAAAAAGATGTGATATAGACAGTACATGGTCATTGCAGAAATAGAAGTGTGATGTATGTTAAAGAAAAATGTACGATAAAAATAATATATATATGAAGGAGGAGGAGGAGGAGGAGAAGGAGAAGAAGAAGGAGGAGGAAGAAGAAGAAGAAGAAGAAGAAGAAGAAGAAGAAGAAGAAGAAGAAGAAGAAGAAGAAGAAGAAGAAGAAGAAGAAGAAGAAGAAGAAGAAGAAGAAGAAGAAGAAGAAGAAGAAGAAGAAGAAGAAGAAGAGCTGAAAGCAGAGTGGGAATAAGACATTGGCCAACAGAAAGAAAAGCGATTTAGATGGAAGGACAGGATATAGTGGCCAATTTTATTTATATATTTATTATTTTTCAAAAGGTTCCAGCTTCTGTTCCTTAAGCAGGAGTTGGAAGCCCCTTAATCCACCTAATCACGGCTTTGGAGAGAGAAAAAGGGGAACAGTGTTGATTTCTGCAAATTCAACCAACAGATTAAAGATTGGGAAGTCCTGCAACCGTTACAGCTTTTGTTCTACAGCTGAAAGAAAAACCTGTGCTGCAATTTTCCAGCATTTTGAGACCAGGAATTCAAACTCAATGAAGTTGTCTTTTCAGTCCAGGGCAGGACAGGGGATAAACAAAGCTCAGAAGCTCTGATCCCACATGCCAAAGCCTTAAATTTCTCTCTAAAGGTTAAAAGCGTGGCCCTCTTTTAATAGTCTCAGTAACCCTACTGAGTTTTCTAGAAAGAGAGAGATAATAAGTGGACAGAGGTTTTTGCAAAGGCAAACATCCTGGAAGGTTGCTTGTGCTCAACCAGACAATGTGGTTTATCAATGTTGTCAGAGCACTTGCCACAATTCTTGTGTTGGAAACTTTCCATTCTTTCCAATAACGCTGGCAATTGGGCTCCTGGATGCCAGCCGTCCCCAGTCTAAACCACAAGTGAAGTAGCTGACTAACCAGCAGCATAATAGGGCTGTTTGCTTATAATAATAATTAAAAAAAAATAAAAAAATAAGTGGTTCTTGTTCTATGTTCTCACCTTCGTACATGTTCTCTATAAACAGTGGTCGCCAACCAGTGGGCTGGGGACCACTGGGGTGTGCGACAAAATTTGGGTGGTCTGCAGAGAAATGTCCCCCCCCCCCCGAGCAATTAATCCAGGCTGCACAGGAACACAAGACTGCACCACCCACATGGCCCGTGGGAGCACAAGACTTGAGTCACTTGCATTGCACACAACACAAGGTAGTGAGGGGAGGGGGGAAAGGGTGGAGGGGGGGGAACTTGCCCCACTCACTGCACATGCCTGGCCTGGCCACCAGGCTGCTCCTTTCCACTTCTTTCTTCTTCTGCTTCTGGCTGCACACAAAGAAAGCAGCAAAAGTCTTTCTTTCTCTCCCCCAAACTCCACCAGAAATGAGTCTTGGGGACCCTGCAAGGCCTCCTGCTCCAAGAGGCTGCACTGGCAAAGACTCATTTCTGGTGGAGTTTGGGGGAGAGAAAGAAAGACTTCTGCTGCTTCTGCTGCTTTCCTTGCATGAAGCCCAAAGTCTCTCTCTCTCTCTCTCACATTCCCCTTGAGAACAAAGCTGGAGACGGTATCCTGTGATTCCCAAATAAAGAATGACCGATAGGTAGGAAAATGGGGAGGGGGATATTACTGCAGACTTTTTGGGGGATTTTCCCAGGGTCTCTTGTCTGTGAGATTTAAAATTATGAGTTTGATGGTCCCTGAGGTCCAAAAGGTTGGCGACCGCTGCTCTATAACATACCGTTCGTTGAACGTGTTTGAAAGGTCAAACAGTTGGCAACTCCAAATCTCGACCAACACATGCTCTGTCCTACACATTGGTAAAAAAAGAATCAGTACACCAAATACAAGCTAGGTGGACGTGGCCTCATTGACGACCCTCACTCTGTCGAGGACCTTGAAGTACTCACATCGAATGACCTGAACCCCAAGCTCACTGCAACAGCATTGCCAAAAAGTCTTTAAAAATTGTCAATCTAATCTTACGAAGCTTCTCCTCTGGTAATACTGAATTGCTAACTAGGGCAGACAAAACCTTTGCTAGACCAATACTTGAATACATCTCATCTGTCTGGAATCCGCACTGTATATCGGACATTCACACAATTGAGCCAGTCCAGAAGTACTTCACAAGGATAGTACTACATTCCTCTGCTTGCAACAGAATACCCTACACCACCAGACTTGATATTCTAGGCTTAGACAACCTTGAACTACGCCAGCTAAGATTGGACTTAAGCATACTACATAAAATTATATGTTACAATGTCTTACCAGTTAATGAATATTTCAGCTTTAACCACAATAATACAAGAGCACCCAACAGAAACAAACTCAACGTCAACCGCTCCAAACTTGGCTGCAGAAATTACAACTTCAGCAACAGAGTGGTCAATGCCTGGAACTCATTACCTGATTCTGTTGTCACCTGCTCAAACTCCGACTCCTTTAACCTCAAACTATCCACTACTGACCTCACCCCATTCCTAAGAGGTCTGCAAGGGGTGTGCATAAGTGCACCATCGTGCCTACCTAGATCCCTGTCCTATTGTCCCCATTTATTCGTACCTATTTCATGTATTTATGCTTATGTTTATTCTTATTTCTATTATATTGTAAGCATTTGACAAATCAAATAAATAAATAAATAAAATAAAACATACCAGCTTTCTCACTGCAACTCACAGCTTTTACTAGTGATGGCCATCTTGCCACTGGAAAAATATGAGCTTCACGCAAAAGTAACCCAAAATGATTCTGTTCACTTCTTTTATTTATTTATTTGATTTGTTAATTATTTACAAGATAATAGGTATAAGTATATAGATAGTTATGAATATATAAAATGGGTACATATAAGAAAAATAAAAGAAACAGTAGGACAGGGACGGTAGGCCCCCTACAGACTTCTTAGGAAAGGGGTGAGGTCAATAGTAGACAATCTAAGGTTGAGGTTTTTGGGGTTTGGTTTCCTTCAGTCTGAGATATTGCTCTACTCAAAATTCATGGCCCCCAAATTACTAACATCTTCAACCCTACCATCTCTGCATGGAAATTGATGGCCTACTGCACAAGAGAACATACAAAACGGAGGGATAGCATGAGATAATTTCCACCCTGCTTTGTCATATCAATCGTAGAGCTTAAACTCGCTCATTTCTTGCCTATTTTATGCTGCCTTTCATGTAACGGCTTTTTTTATTTAAAAAAATATCTTATTTTGCGTTTGTTACTGGGGTTTTTTGAGTCATGAAGGGGATTTTTCTCAACCGTGTCAAAAGGGAATCTGAAATGTTCTTAAAAACAATTTGATAGAACCCGCTTCTTATGAAAAAAAAACAAAACTTTATTTTTAATAAGTTCAGCCAAGACAGGTTTCCTTATTACAGGAGGAAGGCAAGAATTTTTGGTCACAGCAGTGAGGTGTGAAGCAGTTTTCTCCATTTTTTTTCTTCATTTGTGAAGCAAAAAAAACAAAAAAACACACAATTGTGACTGGAATTTTGGGTGTGTTGAAAAGATGGACACCTTTTCCATTTTCCATTTCCTGTGGACAAGGGGCCATTGAAACTACAATTCGTATCCTATTATATTGTATCTTCTATAAGGACTCGCAGATTCATTTTAGAATACCTCCTCTAAAAATATACCTGGGAAATACTGGTTTCTTTTATTAGATCAACATGCAGTAGTTTCTTTGAATGTGGACATATTTCATTATACTGTATGCAAAAATTATATTGACTCTAACAGCCAACAGTTTGGACAATTAACCAGTGGGACAGCTTGCCTTCAGAAGTTGTGCATGCTCCATCAACATAGATTTTTGTGATGACCCGGAGTGTAACACAAACCTAACAAAATCCAGAACATAAATAAACGTGCTTTAATGCCTCCAACTTGGCCCCACTGTTCAATAATTCTCAGTTGGAGATAAAACGTACTCAAAAATAGTCTTCAAAAGAAAGCAATACAGTCCAAACTCAATGAGCAGATAGAGGTGAAATAAAAAATTAAAACAAACTATAATGAAGGAATTTCCACAATGGACCAGGATAAGAAATTACCAACTTCAAGGAGATAACAAGGTCTGTTGGAAGGACGCCAACCAAGATAACTTCAGCTCCAAAATAAAACACGCTTTGCTTCTGGCAATGCTGTGTTGTAACGTCTCTCTTATATACTAGTCTCCCCAGCTGCAACCAATGAGGGGGATCATGGCCGCTTCCTCTCTCATAAGCCAAGTTGTTTCCTTCTCCGTTCCTCTCTGCATGTCCTAGGATGCAGAAGGGATGGGCCTGATTCTTCCTTTGACTGCCCAGCTGGCCTGTGCCCTTCTCCAGCCTCCTGCACAACCTCCGGAGCCACACCTCCACTCCCTGTCGGCTGCTCCTCCTCTCCCTCAGAGTCCGACTCTAACAAGGGCATGACAATTTTAAAGAAAAAGACTGGACAGATACTTGTGTGAAATGGTATGGGGTCTCCTGCTCGACAAGGGGTTGGACTAGAAGACCTCCAAGGTCCCTTCCAACTCTGTTATTCTATCTTCTACGTTCATGTTACTTTATCTGTTTTTTTTAATCATTATTTTTATTTTTTAAGGTTTTAAAAACAATTTCAGATTTCAACCCGAATGAATGAGAAAGTAAAAGGAGTCCAGATGGCAGTCAGAACCACATGTTCGATGTTGCCACTTTCCACTTTTTGTCATGCACACCCCATGATGCCCCTGCTGAAAGAGGCAAGGCTTCCAGATTAAGCATCTCTTATTATAGCTTTGTGGGACTTGTGAACCTTTGCAATGTTTATCTAAGAAGGTTGCATTTTTTGTTTATGAAATCCTGGACATTGTCCGTCGAGAGCCCAACTTCTAAACAGCCCAGATTTGCACAATGCCTTGAATCTCTTCCTCAATATTGGCCCACCAAGGAGAAATTCCTGCACCATCCTGTTTAAAGTAAAATGTAGAATTTTGCTTCACTTAATGATTGGAAAGGGACTAGAGAAATTCTTATTCCAGTGAACATGGTTTATTGATGTCAATATAGGGTCATGGTTAAGACACCGGGTAGGACTCAGGAGACCATCCCTAAAGATATCTGGTGGGGTCGTGTCATCATTGCACAAATGAGGCAAGTGTAATTTTTGTAATCCCTAGAGTTCTAGTTCCTGCAAGGGCAAATGATCTCAGTAGGTGAATTTTGGCCAACATGCTTGCTTTCCATCCAACTTATTCCTCAGGACGACCATGGAAGCCGTCTTGGTATGTCAGAAGCAAGACAGAATAGAAATGGAAATAGAAATAGAAAGGGAATGGGAATAGGAATAGGAAAGAATAGAACAGAACAGAACAGAATGCAGAATATGAGAAAATAGAATACTTAAGAATAGAATAAAATTAGAATAGAATGCAGAATATTAGAATAGAATAAAATAGAATAGAATTAAGAATAGAATAGATTTAAGAATGGAATGGAATGGAATAGAAATAGGAATAGAGTAGAATTAAATTATTTATTGGCCAAGAGTGATTGAACACACAAAGAATTTGTCTTTGGTGCAAATGTTCTCAGTGTACATAAAAGAAAAGATGCCTTTGTCAAGAATCATAAGGTACAACACTTAATAATAATAGTCATAAAGTACAATAAGGACTCAAATCACACTAGGAAACAATCAATATAAATCATTAGGATTCAAGCAACAAGGTTACAGTCATACAGTCATAAGTGGGAGGGGAGGGTGATAAGGAGTGATGAGAAGATTAATAGTAGTAGTAGTGTGGATTTTGTAAATAGTTGAACAGTGTTGAGGGAATTATTTGTTTAGCGGAGTGATGGTGTTCAGGGGAAAATGGTCCTTGTGTCTAGCTGTTCTGGTGTGCAGTGCTCTTTAGCGTTGTTTTGAGGGTAGGAGTTGAAACAGTTTGTGTCCAGGATGTGAGGGGTCTGTAGATATTTTCCCAGCCCTTTTTTTGACTCTAAATGTTATATCATGAGAAGAATAAACGATCGATAATCCTCTCACACTGGTGGAGAATATCTTTCAACATCTAACATGGTTTTCTCAGCCTTGGGCACTTGAAGATGTGTGGATTTCAACTCTCAGAATTCTTGAAGTCCACGCATCTTCAAGTGCCCAAGGTTGAGAAATACTGACCTAGCATATACAAAGCTCTGCATTTTTCTGTGTGGTTTGCTTATTCTTGACTTGGAGCTGGGAGGAAGGGTCTATATACCTGCTTAATTTCTGCACGCTCCCTGGTATTGAAGCTTAGAAGATAATCCCCATCAAAGAAATGAAGGAAATGCATTTATCACCTGCTAGGTTAGCCAAAATGTACAAAAATATGTCTAATAAGTGTTGGAAATGTAACCAAAAATCTGGCACATATTTTCCTCTGTGGTGGACTTGTGCTAAAGCAAAAACACTTGGAGCAAAGGTATACATGAGGCTAGAAAAGACGTCAGGAAAACATGTAGATCTCAAACCTGAACTATTTTTTTAAATCAGGTTTAATTTTTCACCAGAAAAGTTTGATAAACGAAGTGTATATTTAATATTGCATGTATTAACAGCAGTGAGGATTGTATTTGCGCAGCATTGGAACAATGACGAAATAGCACGAGATGAAGAGATAATTAAGAAGATATTGGACTGTGCTGAAATGGACAGACTTACACTGAAGATTAAACAGAAGATACAGAAAACTATCAAACATGGAATTTAATTTATCAGTGGCTGGAAAAAAAGGGGTAAAGATTAGAAATATAATCTGTATTGTTAAGCAAACAAAATAACCCAGACAACACGATGTTTGTGAAGCACTCATTAAATGTAATTGTAGAAAATGAATAAAACTTTATATATATAAAAGAAATGAAGAAAATGCTGAAGTGTAAATGGCTTTTCAATATATTTTTGTTTTGTTTTATAGTGTACAATGAGCTCCACAAAGCCAGTTCTACCGCTGTCACAAACTGGTGCTTCTTTTCTTGCAAAACAAGAGCTTTCATTTTAATATTGGAAAGTACCACACACTCATCTGGTCAGACACTTAAAAAAACCACAATTAAAATAACTCCGGAAAGCCTGAGTACTTCTGGAAATGAACAAGTCAAACAAAAAACAAAAAAAGATACACACACACACACATGAATGACTCACATCCTAACCCCTTTGACCTGGTAAGAGAAGCAGCAGCTGAACCAACGTTTATTCTGCTAAAATTTGTAATCGGACTAAAAACTGAGATATCTCGGTTCCAGTCTGGATCTCTCTCATTTGCACTGATACTGGCAACAGCGGTGAAAAGAACAGACAAAAAAAGCCAAGATGACAAATGCACAACTTCTTGTTTGTTCAAAGCCCGCTCTTTTTGTCAAATGTGTCACACATTTGTCTGAATGGGTCTTTGTGGGAGAAGGCAAAATCTGAATGTGTGTGCTATCACACTGCATATAGAAAAGAGTGGTGCATATAGCAGTAGCACTTAGACTTATACACCACTTTATAGTGCTTTTACAGCCCTCTCTAAGCGGTTTACAGAGTCAGCCTCTGGCCCCCAACCATCTGGGTCCTCATTTTACCCACCTCAGAAGGATGGAAGGCTAATCAACCTTGAGCCAGTGAGGGTCGAACTGCTGGCAGTTGTCAGAATTAGCCTACAATGCTACATTCTAACCATTGGGAAAGAAGGGAGGGAGGGAGGGAGGGAGAGAGGGAGAGAGGAAAGAAGGAAAGAAGGAAGGAAGGAAGGAAGGAAGGAAGGAAGGAAGGAAGGAAGGAAGGAAGGAAGGAAGGAAGGAAGGAAGGAAGGAAGGAAGGAAGGGCAATAGCATTAGATTTATATACTGTGATTTATATACTGTGATTTATATACTGTGATTTATATTCACAGTACTTTCCAGCCCCCTCTAAGCGGTTTACAGAGTTAGCCTCTTGCCCCCACAGTCTGGATTCTCATTTTACCGACCTCAGAAGGACGGAAGGCTGAGTCAACCTCGAGCCGGTCAGGATCGAACTGCTGGCAGTGAGCAGAGTCAGCCGGCAATTCTTGCATTCTCACCACTGCGCCACCACAGCTCCTAACACTACATGTAACACCACTGTTGCACGAGCTGCTTTGGTTACCCGTTTTCTACCAGGTCCGATTCAAGGTGTTGGCCATTATCTTTTAACATCTTCGTGGCTAAGAAGCCATCTCGCCCCAATGGAACTAGGCCACCCCACTCATTCTAGCTGAAACACTGCACAGTTCTTATATTTGCCTCTTAGATTTCTGACCCATCTTTACTTTGTACTGTACTATTATTTTTATTTTTTTTGCAACAACAAGCCTTCCAGCAGGCCTGAGGATAAGACAGCACAACTGGCCCTAAGTCACCCAATAAACTTCCGTGCCTAATGGAGGACTAAACTCACAATTTGGGGGCTTTTAATCAGAGGTGGGATTCAGCCGGTTCTGACCGGTTTTGGAGAACCGGTAGCGGAAATTTTGAGTGGTTCGGAGAACAGGCCAATCCCGCCTCTGACTGGCCCCGCCCCCCATCTTTTCTCTGCCTACCATTGAGTCCCAGTTGATCGGCTGGGTCTTCTTTGGTTGCCCTGCACAGGAGAACGGAGCTGGAAAGCAGGTTAGTGGGGTGGGGAGGGAATGGGCATTTTGCAGTAATTTTCCCCCAGGAGTAGGGAGGGAATGGAGATTTTGCAATATTCTTTCCCTGCCACGCCCACCAAGCCATGCCCACAGAACCGTTAGTAAAAAATGTTGAAGCCCACCCCTGCTTTTAATCCAGAATCTTCACCATTCATCAAATTAGTCCTAATGTCGTTGGATACCAGCCTCCTTCCTCATCAAAATTGTACTTTAAGGCCCATTGGACCAGACAACTGGTTAGATTATGTCAAAGCAGCTCTGATTTTATATACATAATACATACATGCATGCGTACATATATTACATAGTTCGTGTCAATTGCACAAGAGCCTCATATTGCGATTGATGTCAATGTTACACAGGGCAATTTTGAAACGATTTGATAGGCTTGAGCAGGCCACGGCCTGAAAAGTTTTTCTTTCTGGTGGTGAAAGGAAAAAAAAACAGGATATAGGTTTATGTCACGATGAAAAGGTGTCATCAGATCATTGCGTTGTGCAGCTGGAAAGCATCGCAAGAGTCATCCTTGTGTCATCAGCCGATCCAGAATTCAGTGGGGCAAGCAGCGATGGCCATGATTCATAGTATGTCCACGTAACATGGCAACGATGGGCAGCAAAAAAAAAAAAAATGTAATTGATACAATAACCAAGAGAACCAAACAGATCAACTGCTGCTTTGTGAATTGCAGTGTAGCCAATTTGCTTTTTAAGAAAGGTTCAAACATGCAGAGAAGAGCAACCAGGATGAGATGAGGAGACAGGAGGCTAAAACATATGATGAACGGTTGCAGGAACTGGGTATGTCTAGTCTAAGGAAGAGAAGGACCAGGGGAGACAGGAGAGCAGCCTTCCAATATTTGAGGGGCTGCCACAGAGAGGAGAAAGGGGGTCAAGCTATTTTCCAAGGCACCCTGAAGGCCAGACAAGGAACGATGGATGGAAACTGAACAAGGAGAGAGATTCAACCTAGAAATAAGGAGGAATTTCCTGACAGTGAGAACAATCAAGCAACAGAACAGAAGTTGCTTTCAGAAGTTGTGGGAGCTTCATCCCTGGAGGCTTTCAAGAAGAGATTGGACTGCCATCAGTCAGAAATGGGATAAGGTCTCCTGCTTGGGCAGGGGGTTGGACTAGATGACCTACAAGGTCCCTTTCACCTCTGTTATTCTGTGATTCAACATATTGTCATGTTGCCCTTCCATCTTCCCTTTTCCAGGCTGAACATGTGCCATGTTGCTTGCTTCTGTTTATACAAAAGGAGAGTTTGAGGCAAAGTTCCTGGGATGTGAGTAACGTGTCCTTTTGAGTCAACCCATCAGTCACTCCAGCTTACTCCCACCTCTTTGCTTTTGGAGAGAAAGACTTCCCAGTATTAGGATTATTTGGAAACCTTTGATTGTCCGAGCTTGCTCTTTAACCTAGAAGGATGGGCCTGCCTCAGAGGAGCGTAGCTTGCTTATGGGACAGCAGGGCAGCGGTTCCAAAATTAAATTTAGGAAGATGGTTTGGTCTGGTTTAAAATTGTAATAAACCTTTATCTATCTGTGTATCAAAGCTTGGGAAACGGCCATCCCTCCAGCGGTGGGGAAGTTACACATCAGACAAAAATGTGCTTCTCAGGACAGATGGACAGTTTCTGCTGAGAGGGAAAACAGGATTAAAATAATCAGATTCTGAACCCGGGCCAAGAGACAAACAAAGAAGAAGAAACCAGATCAACATAAGCTTGCTGTTTCATGATGATTAAATACGGCTGCCCGACTCATAATACAAGAGCATATTACGAGAAGCAAAACTTCATATTAGGGGAATGCAATTTACAAACTTTCTCAGCATTGGAAATTGGCCGTGCAATGCAGCTTCTTTGAAGACTGTGAGAGTGTAGCCAGGGAGTTTGTGGCTTAAGAAAGGAGGGAATTCTTAGGACCTTTTGCATGAGTCACGTGCCATGATTGGACAAATGATATCGTGATACCAATGGTAGCAACTTGTCATTCTGGGCATGTAAAGATTGCCCTAGAGAGACATCAACTCCACACTCACGCTAGTAATACTATTGCTAAATTTGCAGATGATACAACAGTGGTGAGACTTATCTCTCCGGGGTGGGCGATGAGTCTGCCTACCCAGATGAGGTGGACTGGTTGCTTTCGTGGTGTGGAGACAATAACTTGGTCCTCAACACCAATAAGACTAAGGAGCTTATAGTGGACTATAGAAGGAACAGATCAGACATCCAGCCCTTGCTTATCAAGGGAGCTGCAAAAGGAATATTATTATTATTATTATTATTATTATTATTATTATTATTATTATTATTATTATTATTATTATTATTATTAATATTATTTACATTTATATACCGCCCCCTCTCCCAACGGGACTCGGGGCGGTGTACAGCCAGACTAAAAAACACAACAACAGTTCAACAATTAAAAACAATTAAAAGGATTATATCTTATAGCTGTGAAATAATAAAGACGAATAGGGGATTAAAAAGAGATTAAAACCCGATAAAACCAATTTAAAAACTGAAAAAACCTCTAGGCCAGACCGGCTTGGTGGAATAAATATGTTTTCAACGCGCGCCGGAAGGTCAAAAGGTCAGGAGTGGTCCTCATCTCCGGGAGCAATTCATTCCAGAGGGAGGGCGCCCCCAACGAGAAGGCTCGCACCCTTGGGGTTGCCAGTTGTCCAGCCAGCGGCACCTCGAGGAGACCCACTCTATGGGAGCGCACTGGCCGATGGGAGACCGATAATGGCAGTAGGCGGTCCCAAGCCATGGCGCGCTTTGAAGATGGTAACTAACACCTTGAAGCGCACCCAAAGGACCACCGGGAGCCAATGCAGCTTGCGCAGGAGTGGCGTAACATGGGAGCTCCGAGGAGCCCCCAATACCACCCGCGTGGCCGCATTCTGCGTCAACTGGAGCCTCCGGGTGCTTCTCAAGGGGAGCCCCATGTAGAGAGTATTGGCATAGTCTAGGCGGGAGATAACGAGGGCGGATGTGACCATGCAAAGCGCATCCCGATCCAGAAAGGGCCGCAACTGGTAGATCCTATGGACCTGACAAAAAGCCCCCTTGGCGACGGCCACTATATGGTCTTCTAATGACAGCCGTACATCCAGGAGGACACCCAGATTGCGCGCCCTCTCTGTGGGGGCAAGAATTTTCTCCCCCGCCACAGCCAGTGATGGAACTGACTGGCTGTATCGGGGTGCCGGAAAGCACAGCCACTCGGTCTTTTCCGGGTTGAGCCGAAGCCTGTTCCACCCCATCCAACACCTGCACAGCCTCCAGGCACCTGGTCATCACTTCGATGGCTTCATCGGGGTGGCCCGGGGTAGAGATGTACTGCTGAGTATCATCAGCGTACTGATGGAACTCTACCCCAAAGCCACGGATGATCTCACCCAGCGGCTTCACATAAATGTTGAACAGCAGGGGCGAGAGCACCGACCCCTGAGGAACCCCACAAACCAGGGGCTTCAAGGTCAATCTCTGCCCCTCCCCAACACAAATTGCGAACGGTCGGAGATGAAGGAGAACCACCGCATAACAGTGCCTCCCACTCCCAGCCCCCCCAACCATCGCAATAGGATACTGTAGTCGACAGTATCAAAAGCCGCCGAGAGGTCTAACAGGACCAGGACAGAGGAATAACCTCTGTCATGGGCCCTCCAGAGGTCATCCACCAATGGACCAACGCCATCTCCGTGCTGTGCCCAGGCCTGAAGCCCGATTGGCGCGGATCCAGATAAACAGCTTCATCCAGGTGCTGGGGAAGCTGTCGTGCCACCACACTCTCAACAGCCTTCGCCACAAAGCGAAGGTTGGAGACCGGACGACAGTTAGATAACTGAGTTGGATCCAGGGACGGTTTCTTGAGGAGGGGTCTCACTACCGCCTCTTTCAAGGTGGCAGGCAGAAACCCCTCACTCAAGGAAATGTTAATAATACCCTGGAACCAACCTCGTGTCACCTCCCGAGTGGCTAAAACCAGCCAGGGACACGGATCCAGTAAACATGTGGTAGCATTAAGCCCACCCAGCATCCTGTCCACATCCTCCGGGGTCACAGGATCAAACTCTCCCCAGATGACCTCCCCAAATTCTGCCCCCAATCCCCCATCCAGAGCTACCCATTCAGAGTCCAACCCATCCCGGATCTGAGTGATTTTATCCAGCAGGAAATTCGAAAAATCCGCAGCCCGTCCCTGCAAAGGATCCTCCCGCGCTCCCATTTCCAAGAGGGAGCGGGTCACCCTAAACAGGGCAGCTGGGCTGTTTCCCGCGGACGCGATAAGGGCAGAAAAGTGAGATCGCTTTGCCGCCCTTATCGCCACTAAATAGGTCCTAATATAAGACCGCAATAGTGTTCGGTCAGATCTGGAGCGGGTGGCCCTCCAACCACTCTTCAAGCATCTTTTCCGGTGCTTCATCTCCCTCAACTCCTCAGAGAACCAAGGGGCAGAGTGAGAGCAGCAACGGGTCAGAGGCCGCAAGGGCACGACCCGATCAAGAGCCCCAGCTGCCACCCTATCCCAGGTGGCGACCAGGTTCTCAACCGAGTCATGTGTTCAAACATCGGGAAGCGGCTCAAGCTCCGTCAGGAACCTATCCGGATCCATCAGGCGCCTGGGGCGGAACCATCGTATTGGCTCCACCTCCCTGCGACGGGGGGGGGGGGAGCGGCCTGGAAGTCCAGTCTAAGGAGCGAATGATCAGACCATGACAGGGGCTCAATGACAACGTCCCCTACACCTAGATCATTCTGCCACTGTCCTGGGACAAAAACCAGATCCAGGATGTGACCCCCAGTGTGTGAGTGGGGTCCCTAATTAATTGGGTCAGGCCCAAGGCTGTCATGGAAGCCAAGAACTCCTGAGCAATCCCCGAGGCCCCACCATAGGAATAGGAATAGAATGAGGGATAGAATAGAATAGAATAGAATAGAATAGAATAGAATAGAATAGAATGGAATGGAATGGAATGGAATGGAATGGAATGGAATGGAATGGAATGGAGTGGAGTGGAGTGGAGTGGAGTGGAGTGGAACAGAATAAGGAATAGAATAGAATATGGAATAGACAATAGACAATAGAATAGAAAATAGAATAGAATAAAGAATAGAATAGAATAGAATAGAATAAACTCTTTATTGCCCAAGTGTGATTGGACATACAAGGAATTTGTCTTAGGTGCATATGGTCTCGGTGTACATAAGAAAAAATAAAATATTGCGGACTATAGAAGGAACAGATCAGACATCCAGCCCTTGCTTATCAATGGAGACTGAGTGGAGCAAGTGGCCAGTTTTAAGTTTCTGGGTGTTACCCTAAAAGAGGACCTGACCTGGGGGGTTCACATTGCAGCCCTGGTCAAAAATGCCCAGCAGAGATTCTACTACCTGAGGCTTCTCAGGAAACAACGACTGAATGAAAAACTGCAGGTGGCCTTCTATCATTGCACCATAGAGAGTATCTTAATTTACTGCATCTCTGTATGGTTTGCCAATTGCATAGTGGCAGATAGGACAGCGCTCCAGAGGGTTTAACGTCATTCCCCAGAGGACCATGGGTTGCCCTCTCCCCTCTTTGGAAGAGCTTTATAGCTCCCACTGCCTTAAGAAAGTTCAAAACATTCTCAAAGATCCATCTCATCCTGGGTACCCCCCCTTTTTTTGGGGGGGGGGAACTATTACCATCTGGCAGACGGTAAAGGTAATAAAAACAAGGACAAATAGGCTGAAAAACAGCTTCTATCCCAGGGCAGGAACTCTATTGAATGATGCAATATGAATGCAATATCAGGGATTTTCAATTCATTTGCATAGAAAGCGAAGGATGTGTGTTTGTGTTTATTTTCATCGTCCTAATGTACACTGAAGATGGTGTTTGATTTCATTGTACGAGGTGCAAGGAGAATAAAGTAAAGTAAACTAAACATCAACTCTACTTAGGGAGATGAAGTAGAGAGTGATCAGGTCAAGTAATCAAGTGTCTGTTAGTTGGAATCGAGAAACTCAAACTGGGAGCCACGGAAATGCAGCACATTTAAAAGCAGCTGAAGTTTCGATGGCTCCATTGTGGCTGCCATTTTGATTTATTTACCCCAGTCTGTGGACCCCTCTGGTCTGGTGGGAATTGAAGAGAAAGTCTTTTAGGAACCAGAAGAGTTGGGCAGGATGTATGTCCCCAAAACTATCCAAACCTATTGCTCTCCCTTGGGTTATTTCCTCGGTCATGACATAGAACATCTTCATAGCATTCACTGTCCATAAACTAGATTTCCTGCTTCAGCAGGGCGTTAGGCTAGAAGACCTCCAAGATCCCTTCCAACTATGATGTTCTATTCTATTCAATACCTTTCTTCAAGAAGAAGAAAATTGAAATGTGGAATGCAACACATTCTGAAAGCTGCAATTCTATTGCAAGATGAGATATTTTACCATATCTCTCTTAATCTTAAATATCCCTTAATCCAACTGGAACCAAGGAGATATTCCCTGACTGTGAGAACAATTAACCTGTGGAACAGCTTGCCTCCAGAAATTGTGAGTGCTCCATCCTTGGAGGTTTTCAAGACTGCTACAACTTGCCTCCAGAAGTCATAAATGCTCCAACTCTAGAAGTTTTTAAGAAGGGATTGGATCACCATTTGTCTGAAGTGGCGTAAGGCTGTGATAGTGAACCTATGGCACATGTGCCAGAAGTGACACGCGCAGCCCTCTCTGTAGACACATGTGCCATTGCCAGCTGCTCTGTGGGCATATGTATGCTGGCCAGCTGGTCTTTGCAGGTACGAGACCACCAGAAAAGAGCCCAGAAAACAGTCTGAAAATGGTCCCCAAAATGCCCCAAAACCAGGCATGCACGCACGTTCCAGTTTGGGCATTCGATGCCGAAAAGGTTCACCATCACTTGAGCAGGGGGTTGGACTAGAAGACCTCCAGGGACCCTTCCAACTCTATTATTCTGTTATCAGGGGCGGTTGCAATAATCCCTCTCCATCTGCAGGGAAGGCGCCCTTTGAAATTCTGGATAAAATCTCAACCTTCTTCCTTTTATTAAAATGTAACTTCTACTACTCTGAGATGACAGTAGCTGCTTCCCCCCTCTAAGGAAGTGGTGACCAAAAGTGTTCTCTGAATCTGACAGTGTTGAGAAGAATGCTGAGTGACCATGACCACAGGCAGGAAGCTCACGCTAGTAATTGACTAATAATATGCCTCTCTCTCTCTCTCTCTTTTTTTTTTCCTATTTTCCAACATGATGTTTCTATAAAGAGGAACTTCTTCGGGCTAAAATAAGGCTGAGATTGAGGAACAATAGTGCTGAGTTTTGAGACTGGTTGACTGTGTTACACCTTTTCCTTCCTCTCTGCATCATGTTTTCCCACACATTTAATCCAGGAAATCTGGAGATTAGCCAGACAGCGCCTCTCTTATGGTGGGCTCTGTCACCCCCTGCTGGAGAGAAAAAAAAATACAACAGAAGGCAGAATAACAGAGTTGGAAGGGACCTTGGAGGTCTTCTAGTCCAACCCCTTGCCTAGGCAGGAAACTCTACACCACTTCAGACAAAGGGTTGTCCAACATCTTCTTAAAAACTTCCAGCATTGGAGCATTCAAAACTTCTGGAGGCAAGTCGGTCCACTGATTAATTGTTCTAACTGTTAGGAAATTTCTTCTTAGTTCTAAGTTTCTTCTCTCCTTGATTAGTAGTTTCTGTTGCTTCTTGTCCCAGAATCCCCTGCCAACCATGCTGGGGCATTTAGTTCATTTAGACTTTAGTTCATCCAAATGCAACCAATGCAATTGTTCCTTTTTATGTCTCTTTCCTCCCTTCTCTACTGTGCCCAGCATGTAAAGTACAATATCTTGTGTGTCCAATCACACTTGGCTAATAAAGTATTCTATTCTATTCTATTCTATTCTACAATAATATAATAAGGCAGCCTTTCAACCATGAATCCTCCTCCTCTTTTAATGACCCCATAATCCCTTGCGAGGTGGAGTCGGGGCAACTGAATGGAGCTGAGTGTTTACTGGCCGGATACCCTTCCTGTTGCCAATACGGAGTTTTGTTCAGCAGCTATATTTTCATTGTATCCAGAGAGAGGAATATCTGCTTCTACCTAGGATTGAACTCACAGCCTCCTGATTGTGAGGCGAGAGCGCCACCTCTAGGCCACCGCAACACTCAGCCATTCAACCATGAATATGGAAATATGCTCAGATGCAACACAAGTGCTAGCAAAGTAAGAATGTCCCAGTTAATGACCAAATAATAATAACTTAAGTATGAAATAGTAAAACAATCAATAGATGTAAAGGACTAGAATGCTACACTGTCACATATTAGCATGCAATTATCCCTTTCAATTTTAACCTAAGAGATTTTAGCAATATTGAGACAGACTGCATCAATTAAACATCCAACATCAATCGATCTGAGTTGCCTGTCTCTATCTCTGTTTTAGTACTTCAGGACTGGGCTCTGGTTTCGTAGTTTTGCATCCAGTTTTGGTCACCACACGATTAGAAAAAAGAATGTTGAGACTCTAGAAAAAGTGCAGAGAAGAGCAACCAGGATGATGAGGGGACTGGAGGCTAAAACATAAGATGAACGGTTGCAGGAACTGGGCCTGACTAGTCTAGGGAAGAGAAGGACCAGGGGAGACAGGAGAGCAGTGTCCCAACATTTGAGGGGCTGCCACAGAGAGGAGGAGGGGGTCAAGCTATTCTCCAAAGCACCTTTGAAGGCCAGACAAGGAATAATGGATGGAAACTGAACAAGGAGAGATTCAACCTGGAAATAAGGAGGAATTTCCTGTCGGTAGAAAAATCAACTCATGGAACAGAAGTTGCCTTTAGACGTTGTGGGAGCTTCATCACTTGAGACTTTCAAGAAGAGACTGGACTGCCATCTGTCAGAAATGGAGTAGGGTCTCCATCTGCTTGGGTGGGGGGGTTGGACTAGATGACCTACAAAGTCCCTTCCAACTTGTTAATCTGTTAATAGTTGCAATTGTCGACTTATCTGACTCCGGTGCCACACCATAGAATGCTCCACTTTCTCAGTACCCCACTTTATGATGCAACTCCAATTTTGTGTGTCCCCACCACCACAGATCATCTATTTCCAACACCCCCACCCACCCACCCAAGCAGGAGACCCTACACCATTTCTGACAGATGGCAATCCAGTCCAGTCCAGGGATGAAGCTCCCACAACTTCCGAAGGCAGCTTCTGTTCCATGGGTTGATTGTTCTCCCTGTCAGAAAATTCCTCATTTCCAGGTTGAATCTCTCCTGGATCAGTTTCCATCCATTATTCCTTGTCTGGCCTTCGGGTGCTTTGGAAAACAGCTTGACCCCCTTTCTCCTCTCTGTGGCAGCCCCTCAAATATTGGAAGACTTCTATCATGTCTCCCCTGGTCCTTCTCTTCACTAGACTAGCCAGGCTCAGTTCCTGCAACTGTTCTTCATAGGTTTTAACCCCCTAATCATCTTGGTTGCTCTTCTCTGCACTTTCCTGAGTCTCAACATCTTTTTTTTATATAGTGATCAAAACTAAATGCAGTATTCTAGGTGTGCTAATATTGCTAAATAGAGAAATGTTCGCTGGAAAAAGAAACCACAGGAGGAAGTTCCACATACGGATTGAATGCATGGACTGATCTATGTTCATTTAACAATTTATATATTTTTATTACAGATAGACCCGTCATCTGCATGTAATCTTAATTTGGATGGGGAGAAAAGGGAAAGCCAGCTCTTCAATCCGATCATTGCAACCAACAATCAGACTTCTTTGACCCTCTCTCTTTTGGTTGCCACTGCCTTGGGTCCCATGAGTATATTTGAGAATTGTTGGAAGAAATATCCATCTGGTTCAGTATCAAGTCAGGAGGAAGACGCTGGAAACATGGAGGGTGATTGGAAAGATGGTTTAATGATGAAGCAGAACCGTATGGGTTTGAGGTCCTGGCCACATAGAGTGGAGAGTGAGGGGTTTTTATACCTTCTTTTGGGCTTTGCATTTGAGCTTCCTGTTCCTGTGCAAGAACATGTATTCTATTGGCTGTTGACAGACTCCCACGGGGCCATGTGGGGTCAATTTTGTCTGAGCTATGTTTGGTTGAAGTTTGGTGATGCAATGTCCTTAAGAGATTGTACAATGCAAGTGGGCTCTGTGTCTTCTGCTAAATGGTCCTATGGTGCCCTGGAGGGCCATGTCTTAATCCTATCCCCCTTGGAGCTGAGGGTCTTGTAGATGGGCTGGCCCAGTCCTACTGGGGCTATTAAGAAAGGTGGGGGCTGCTTTCCAAGAGCACGTTTTCTCCTTTAAGGAAATATAATATTCTGCCTCTTTTAATATTTCCCAAAATATTTTCCTCTTCTGGGAGAGTGGCGGGTGCTATCTTTCTACAGCAGGGGTCGCCAACCTTTTGAACCTCAGGAACCACCACACCCATCATTTTAAATCCTGTGGAGCAGAGACCCTGGGAAAATCCCCCAAAAAGTCTGCAGGAAAATCCCCCACCCCGTTTTCCTACCAATCGATCATTCTTTATTTGGGATCTCAGGATATCATCTCCAGCTCTGTTCTCAGGGGGAGAGAGAGAGAGAGAGACTTTTGGCTTCATGCAAGGAAAGCAGCAGAAGCAGCAGAAGTCTTTCTTTCTCTCCCCCAAACTCTGCCAGGAATGAGTCTTGGTGAGACTTGTCATGCCGGCACAGCCTCTTGGAGCAGGAGGTCTTGCCGGCTCCCAAAGACTCATTTCTGGCAGAGTTTGCGGGAGAGAAAGAAGGACTTTTCCTGCTTTCCTTGCATGCAGCCAAAAGCAGAAGAAGAAAGAAGCAGAAAGGAGCAGCCCGGTGACCAGGGGAGGCACGTGGGGTGAGTAGAGCAAGTTCCCCCCCTCCACTCTTTCCCCTCTCCCCTCATTACCTCGTGTTGTTTGCAATGCAAGCCACGCAAGCCTTGTGTTCCCACGCAACCTGGATTAATTGCTTTTGGGGGGGGGGAACGACCTTTCTCTGCAGAGCACCAAAATTTCCTCATGGACCACCAGTGGTCCCCGGCCTACTGGATGGCGACCACTGTTCTACAGTATATTTGGAAGAAAGCCATTTTAGGAAAGGAAGACTTGCAACTATTAAGAAAATTATGGAAGCTTTCGTTGTTGCAATGACTGACCAGAAGAGGGAGCCAGAAACCATGTCTCTTCCTGCCTTCTCTGGCCAGTGAGTGGCAGATTCTGGAATTCCCACTGCACCGTTTCTCAGCAAATAACTTTAGATCGCTTCTCCATAATCAATCCATTTTCTTCTCAGGGCTTGGGCCAAGGCTGGGGATTTCATTCCTTGAGTAAAATTGGGATTCTATAATTCACACAAGTGTAAAAAAATTTTTTTAAAAAAATTCCCGCCACATGAAAAAAAAATGAAAAAGTGAACCAAAGAATTTAAAGCATGTTGACTTTGAGAGTTATGCAGACGTGCAAGATTCTACTTACTAAAGTTCTGAATAACAATAATAAATTATTGCTATAGCACATTTTAAATCCTCGCCCCAGATGCCTCAGATAATTTGCAAAGCAGGGTAGAAAGCATTATCACTGAAATGCAGCACAACAAATTTAACACTGTGTTAAAAGCCAGAGGCAAAGAAGTGGCCATATATAGCCAGAGGCAAAGAAGTGGCTGTGTATCTTCTAACTAACAGATTAACAGAGTTGGAAGGGACCTTGTAAGTCATCTAGTCCAACCTCCTGCCCAAGCTGGAGACCCTACTACACCATTTCTGACAGATGGCAGTCCAGTCTCTTCTTGAAAGCCTCTAGTGACGTAGCTTCCACAACCTCTGAGGGCAACTTCTCTTCCACGGGTGGATTGCTCTCACTGTCAAAAAAATCCTTCTTATTTCTAGATTTTAGTGACATCAGCTCTCTTCAAGTCACTAATTTGACTGTGTTCTATTCCTTGTGCTTGCAGGTTAATAAAGGGTGGGTTTTTTTGCATACTTTCTGTTCCATTTTTTAATCTTTATTTATGGTCCATGATTAACATGTTTACTGGAACTGGATAAAGCAATGTTTAGTCATCTTTAAGTCATCCTACATCAACACTCTAGCAGAAAAGATTAGCTTTATATAGAATAGAATAGAATAGAATAGAATAGAATAGAATAGGATTCTTTATTGGCCAAGTGATTGGACACACAAGGACTCTCAGTATACATAAAAGAAAAGATACATTCGTCAAGAGTCGAGAATCATAAGGTGCAACACTTCAAATAGTCATAGGGTACAATAAACAGTCAAATCATACTAGGAAACAGTCAATATAGATTGTAAGGAAACAAGCGACAAAGTTATAGTTGTACTGTCGCAAGTGGGAGGGGAGGGGTGATAAGGAGTGATGAGAAGATTAATAGTAATAGTAAGGCAGACTCTGTAATAGTTGAACAGTGTTGAGGGAATTATTATCATTATTATATGTAATTATTATATGTAATGAAATATTACATTTCATCCTTCAGACATAAAACTTTCTGCTTCCTACAGATATTATATCCAATTGTACGATATTGTATGCCTTATAATATTGTATATTCTTTTGTGTCAGGCACAGTGATTACACAAAGAACTGTTATTTATGGTCTCTATAATATCAGAGAAAAAAGAGAAACAATTAGGAAGGACAGAAATACAAATTTAAAAGGATATAGAAAATATCTCCTCATAGAAAAATAGATATAGAAAGAAGAAGGGGTTGTTAAACCAATATTTTATATAATTAATATCTTCTGGAAGGGACAGGATGGAATTCTAACAAAGCAGACAATCTACAATTAAATCAAGGATTAAAATGTATAAGTTATACTGTAAGAGTGCTGCGTCATATTTTTCTGATCCTAAATGAACTAATTGCTCCGTGGATTCCTAATCAGAGAATATTTGACACTAGAATCCAGGGAAAAACAAAATTAGGAACAAAAAATACAGGACCACGGGAATGCGGGGGAGGGGGGGGGGAATAACTAATAAACAAAATTTTACAATCACAGTTTTCTACAGTTCAGGAGAATTTCAGCGTGCTGCCACGTTCTAAGGCGCCATTTGTCAGCAAGTTTAAGATGTGCAGACTTCGTGTCTATGGAGATTCTCAGTCATCTAGGTCATGGTTGTCCCAAAAAGTACTTTTTCAGAAGGCAACTGGACTTTCTGGTTTTTCTTTTGAAGACCTTTCTCTTCTCCTCCAAGAAGCTTCTTCAAGAAAAGCCAGAAAGTCCAGTTGCCTCTTGAAAAAAAAAAAAAACACTTTTGTGATCAACAGACTTCAATTCCAGGAATTCTCCATTCACCAGGTAAGAAATACTGTTTTAAGGATGACTGAATCTGGATGCACTCAAACAGGATCCCAATGAACCTTTGTGACAGGTGCTTTAAACTGAGATATCCTAACCGTTGTACCTGCAAAATTAGACATTCTGATGTTTATGCTGCAACATTCATAGGATCACTGCCCAGAAATCAGTTGGGTTTTTTAGAGTACTGCTACAAATCTACAACAAGCCTCTCTTGCTTCAAAATAAATCTGAAACCAAAATGGGAGTTGTTGCTTTAAAAGTAAAACAGAGTTGTGGTTTTTCCCCACCGCCTGAGATACAGAATGAAATGTAAATAGGAAAAGTTCTTTCTTGCCAAATGAAAGAATTTTGCTCATGGAGAAGTCACACAAATGTATTTTGATGGGTTGCAATACCACAACGTTTGAAAAACCCCTATTTTTAGGTGCATTCCTTTTTTTTTTTAGCATAACTTGTTTATTGAGTTATAAAATCAAATAAGATACAAAATACAAAAGTAAATAGGAAAACAGTGGGAGGAAGAGGCAGGAAGAAAAGTGAGGAAGGATAAGGAAAAGGAAAAGAAACAGACTTCCAACTCTCTCTGTTGCCATAAAATAAGGCATTAGCATCAAATCACAACTTTTTGCTTTTTCATAATCATAGGAACAAGCCATTTCTAGAAAGATCTATCTGTCTAATCGGTAAAAACCCCAAATCAGAGTTTTCCACTTCAAGCCACGAAGTTCAGAAGCAGAAACAAAAGTACTTAGGTTCTTTTCTTTAGTCAAAAATAGTCAATTTTGATGCAATTAAAATCTAACGATAATGTAATAATAATATGACGTGAAAGTTGATTAATATAATATGAATACAAATTTAAACTCAAGAGGGAAAGACTCTTGATATTGTGCACAAGAAATATGTGACATAACTGACACACTGTACAACTGAAAAAAGGTTTTATTTGTTGTTTCGTGTATGTGTTTGTTTATGTTTGTTGTTAAAAATAAAAAAAAATGTAAAAATAGTCAATTTTGCCATTTCAGCCAACTCCATCAGCTCCTGCAACCATTGTCTTAAGGTGCATTCCTGTTGGAAGCAGGACTTTGCATCTAAAAGGACCTAAACTCTGTACTTCAGTTTCACTTTCTAAGATAAGAGAGCACATAATATTTGCATAGTTGCCTTTTTGCGGTCAGAACCTTTACACTCTTGGAAGGTAACCTGAGTGTAACTTTTCCAAAAAAGAAAGAAAGAAAATTAACTCAGAAGGTCTGGCAGCCCTGCCCATCTGTACTTTCCCCACCTGATCCTGTTTCAAAGAGGTTGGAGCCATACTTTCCAGATGACATGGTGACTATCACTTTCCTTTTATTAGAATCTATTCCATTATTCATACAGTAAAACTACAGATAGCCTTCAACTTCTGTTCATAATTGAACCCAAAATTTCTGTTGCTAAGTGAGATGGGGGTTCAGTTGGATTAACACAGAGGGATACAATCAAGATCAAGGGAGGTACTAATACCACTCTATAAAGCTTTAGTAAGGCCACACCTAGAGTAATGCATCCAGCTTTGGTCACCACACTATAAAAAAGATGTTGAGACTCTAGAAAGTGTGCAGAGAGGAGCAACCAAGATGATAAGGGGACTGGAGGCTGAAAGATATGATGAATGGTTGCAGGAACTAGGCTTGGCTAGTCTAGTGAAGAGAAGGACTAGGGGAGACAGGAGAGCAGTCCTCTTAATATTGAAGGAGCTGCCATAGAGAGGAGGGGGTCAAGCTATTTTCCAAGGTACCTGAAGGCCAGACAAGGAACAATGGATGGAAACTGAACAAGGAGAGATTCAACCTGGAAATAAGGAGGAATTTCCTGACAGTGAGAACAATCAACTAATGGAACAGAAGTTGCTCTCGGAAGTTGTGGGAGCTTCATCCCTGGAGTCTTTCAAGAAGAGACTGGACTGCCCTCTGTCAGAAATGGAATAGGGTCTCCTGCTTGGGCAGGGGGCTGGACTAGATGGCCTACAAGTTCCCTTCCAACTCTGTTAATCTGTTAAAAAGAAGTGAATTTTGCCCCCCACTTTTGTGACCTTTCTTGACAGAGTTGTTAAATTAAGCACCTGTTAAGTTAGTAACACAGTTGTTCAGAGAATTGGGGTTTCCCGTTGACTTTGCTTGTCAGAAGGTGGCAAAAGGAGATTGCATGGCACTCTGCAACCACCAATGAATATGAAACCAAAGGCCAAGGGTCCAAATTTTGATCACGTGACCATGAGGATGCTGCAACAGCCGTAAGTGTGGGAAAACGGCCATAAGTCACTTGTTTTTAGTGCCGTTGTGACTTTGAATGGTTGTAAGTATGCCCGTGTCCTTTAAGGCTGAAGGTTATTGCTCATGTTTGAAGCAAACTTCTAACTTGGGTAGCCCTGTGCCTTTTGTAAATAAGATTATCAGGTTGAAGAAAAAATGCCAACAACCCCGGTGACTAATTTCTGTCAAGGTTAAGCATACTTTCACTTTTTCAATGGAAAAACGATCCCTCTCAAATGGCTGGATAAAAAACTGATTGAAATCCCTGCATGGATTGTTGATGTCTGGACCCCAACTTAGCCCAGTGAAAGCATGGCAACTGCATCCTTCTGTTGGATTCCCCAGAACAAGGGTCTTCAAACTTGGCAAGTGGAAGACTTGTGGACTTCCAACTCCCAGAATTCCTGAGCTATCATGACTGGAGGAGGAATTCTGGGAGTTGAAGTCCACAAGTCTTAAAAGTTGCCAAGGTTGGAGACCCCTGCCCCAGATGATGCCCAGCCCAAGTGTGGAGCATTAGATTAGATGAACAGAGTTGGAAGGAACCTTGTAGGTTATCTAGTCCAACCCACTCCCCAAGCAGGAGACCCTACACCATTTCTGACAGATGCTAGTCCAGTCTTTTCTTGAAAGCCTCCAGGGATGAAGCTCCCACAACTTCTGAAGGCAACTTCTTTTCCATTGGTTGTTTTCACTGTCAGAAAACATCTCCTTATTTCCAGGTTGAATCTCTCCTTACTCAGTTTCCATCCATTATTCCTTGTCTGGTCTTCAGGTGCATTAGAAAACAGCTTGACCCACTTCCTCCTCTCTGTGGCAGCCCCTCAAATATTAGAGGATTGCTCTCCTGTCTCCCCTTGTCCTTCTCTTCCCTAGACTAGCCATGCCCAGTTCCTGCAACCGTTCATCGGATGTTTTAGCCTCCAGTCCCCTCATCATCCTGGTTGCTCTTCTCTGCACTCTTTCTAGAGTCTCAACATCTTTTTTCATAGCGTGGTGACCAAAACTGGATGCAGTACTCTGGGTGTGGTCTTACTAAGGCTTTATAGAGTGGTATTAGTACCTCCCTTGATCTTGATTGTATCCCTCTGTTAATGCAACTTAAACTGTATTAGGGAAGCCACCTTTGGACCACTGTGTTCAGTTCTGGTTGTTACAATACAAAAAAAAAAAACCACCACCCAGAGATCCTAGAAAGAGTGCAGAGAAGAGCAACAAAGATGGTTAGGGGTCTGGAATCTAAAGCATACAATGAATGGTGATGGGAGCTACGGATTGATGCCTGCCTCGCAATTTTTCAGGGCCTGCCACAGAGAAGAGAATCTCAACTTATTCTCCTGAAAAAGCACCTGAGGATAAGACATGGTGGTTATGCCCTGAAGCGAAAAAAATATTGGAAGAAAATACAAATGTGGCTACAGGAATTAACTGGTAGTCAAATAGATTTTGTCCCGGAACTATTTCTTCTAGGGATAATCAAAAGGAACTATAATAGAAAGATAAAAGTATTTGAGGACACATGTATTAACAGCAGCAATGATTGCCCATGTGCCATGTGGGGAAGACGGATTGCATATCATCCGAAGGCTTAGTAATTAAGAACAATTTTGAATGCGCGGAAATGGATAAATTAACTGTAGAACTAAAAGGAAAAGTAGATTCAGAATACAATGCAATATGGGAGAAATTGTATCACTGGACAGACAATAGAAATAAAAAAGGAAGTGTATATAATAGAAATAAAATGTATAGATTGTATTGGATAAGATATGTAAATATATATTTACATATATAAATAGTACTGTTTATTGTAATAGTAAAGGTAATAGTACTGTTTATTGTGATTGAGATAAGTAAAAAGAAAAAAAATCTAATAGAATATTTGAAGAAAAATGAAAGGTTAAGATACGAATGGAAAATATACGTAAGTGTGAAGAATATAAGAATGTTTGAGAAAACTTACAGAAATTATAAATGTAATGATATGATATGAAATTGAATGTGAAAGATGAATATGTATGGTAATGTAAAAACCCGGAACCACTCTTGTTCACTAAAAGATATTTTTTGAAACATAAAAATAAAAAACTTTTTACAAAAAAAAAAGAAAGAAAGAAAAAAACCTAATAAAGTATTATTAATAAAAAAAAAAACATTGTTCTGACCAGGCTCCCAAACAGAACAAACCCACTGTAGTTAAATCAATAATTCCTTTATTAGGAGTGCTGCAGGCTAACAACTCGATCCGGCAGGAAAATGAATAATTGTCTGCCACACCTATTCATCTCCGCCCTCTGCCTTTGATCCCCAGAGCTCAGGTGGGGCTTCACTAGCAGCAGTGGCTCTTCTGTCCCAAGGACCGGCCCATAGATTTCCACTGCTCTCCTCTCCTCTGCCTTCTGCTCATCCGCGCGTCAGGCACTGGACCCAGCTGTTCCGCCTCCTCTTCTTCATCAGTCACTCCAGACCTGGGAGGCTGTTGACTCTCCATCTCAGGGCTGACAGATGGCTCATGCTCCACCTCTGTCTTTCCTTCTCTCTCTGCCGGCTCCATTCCTGCTTCCCCCTCGAAGCTCTCAGGTTGCCCTGATGCCTTTGATCCCCAGAGCTCGGGTGGGCCTCTGCTAGCAGTGGTGGCTCTTCCGTCCCAAGGACCGGCCCATAGATTTCCACTGCTCTCCTCTCCTCTGCCTTCTGCTCATCCGCGCGTCAGGCACTGGAACCAGCTGTTCCTCCTCCTCTTCTTCATCAGTCACTCCAGACCTGAGGGGCTGTTGACTTTCCATCTCAGGGCTGATGGATGGCCCAGGCTCCACCTCTCTCTCTCTCTCTCTCTGCCGGCTCCATTCCTGCTTCTCCCTCGAAGCTCTCAGGTTGCCCTGATGCCTTTGATCCCCAGAGCTCGGGTGGGGCTTTGCTAGCAGTGGTGGCTCTTCCGTTCGAAGGACCGTCCCATAGATTTCCAATGCTCTCCTCTCCTCTGCCTTCCGCGCATCTGTGCATCAGGCACTGGACCCAGCTGTTCCTCCTCTTCTTCATCAGCCACCTTCAGACTTGTTAACTCTCCATCTGAGGGCTGATGGACAGCCCAGGCTCCGCCCCTCTCTCTCTCTGAGGGACCTCTGTGTTTTTGTGTGTGTGTGTGTGTGTGTGAGAGAGAGAGAGAGAGAGAGAGAGAGAGAGAGAGAGAGAGAGAGAATATTAACATCATTGTTAGCCCTCTGAGGTTAGATTGGATCTCTCTCTCTCTCTCTCTGTCTCTCTCTCTCTCCCCCAGCTCTATTCCATCTTCCCCCTCAGAGATCTCAGGTTGCCTTGATGCTGATCCTGACTCCCACACCTCCCCCTTTGATTTGGATGCTGAAGGGACCAAAGACAACAAAGACAAGAAGTAAATGGGTGGAATAACTTATCTCCTGAAGATGTGGAACATTCATCACTGGAGGTTTTCAAGAATTGACTGGACAGTCATTTGTCCAGGATGGTGTAAAGTCTACAAGCATGGGCAAAGGCTTGGAGTAGGAAACCTCCAGTGTCCTTTCCAGACCTAGGATTCTATGTCCTGTCATACTGAAATTAAGGTAGAATTCTCCACCTTATTCTCAAACATCCCAAGGCAGCCTCAAAATAGATAACATTTGGGTGAATCCACCCTGTAAGAAAGTCGATGAGAGCATAATTCGATTGCTGATTGTACCCTATAACTATCGTTAAGTGTTGTATGTTATTATCCTTGATTCTTAATGAATGTATCTTTTCTGTATGTATACTGAGAGTACTTACACCAAGACAAGTTCCTTGTGTGTCCAATCACACTTGGCCAATAAAGCGTTCTATTCTATTCATAATGCGCCTAGCCATAAATCTCTGCCATAACTTGGGGACTTGGGTTAGTCCATCCAGAGATGATATTCAGCCCGTTCTGACCAGTTCTGGAGAACCAGGAGTGGAAATTTTGAATAGTTTGGAGAACCGACCAATACCACCTCTTGACAGGCCCTGCCAACCCCATCTCTTCTCTGCCTCCCATTGAGTCCCAGCTGATCGGCTGGGTCTCCTTTGGTTGCCCTGCACAGGAGAACGGAACTGGAAAGCAGGTTAGTGGGGTGGGGAGGGAAGGGGGATTTTACAGTACCCTTCCCCTGCCACGCCCACCAAGCCACGCCCACAGAGCTGAATCCCACCACTGAGTCCATCTCCCTGAGCCTTAGGAAGCAGATAAGGGCAAAGCCCTTCTGAAATTTTGCCACGGAAATTACAGGGACTTGCCCAAGTCCCTTGTCTGGAGTCAATATTGACTCGAAGGACCCAAATAGAATAAATAGCTTGGGGAAATTTAATGTGTGTAAATAGCTTGCAGATAATCTTATCTTTCACTGTTTTGCTGTTTAGTTTGAGTAGTTTGAGCAAAACTTTGGTTTGTTGACCAATATCACTCAACTTTTAAAGGACTGCTCCTTTCGCCTGGTTGAAAATAGATCATAGAAGTCCTTTTCTTCTTCTTTCTCCCTGGAATAAAATAAATAAAAGTCAATTAAAAGCTTTAAAAAGAAGGGAAAAATCTTATTAAGATGAACTAAATGATAAGTGAAAATTTAATTGTCTTAAAGACTGAATCAAGAAGAGGAAAGAGGAAAGACAAATTTGATTAGAAAGCTAATCTATTTGGAAGAAGAAACTTTTGGCCATTTGGGTAGACCTCAGCAACTTAATATTTTAAACCAGGAACTTCAATTTTAAATATTTTTAACCAGTGTTTGTCAACCTCAGGAACTTTAAGATGTGGGGAAGCCAAGAAGAAATCTCCCAGAATTCCCTGAGGATTGATATCCTCACAAATGAAAGTTCCTGAAGTTGACAAACACTGGTTTACAATATTAAGAGTCCATGTATTTGGAATTATTTACTGAGGTGGTTGGAATCCAGATTATCTTTAAAGAGTTTAGCAGAATTGGAAGGAACCTTGTAGGCCATCTAGTCCAACCCTACAGCCAAACAGGAGGCCCTACACCATTTCTGACAGATGGCAGTCCAGTCTCTTCTAGAAAGCTTCCATTCAATCAAGTCTGCAATTCCCCCCCCCCTCTGGAAACCCATTCCTACTCCCCCATCTTTCAAAGGGTGTCTATCCCAAATTGTATCCCTAAAAGTTTGTGGAGATTCTCAGTCCTCCAGGTCATGGTTGTTCCAAAGGTGGTTTTTTCAGGAAGAAATTGGACTTCCTTGTTTTTTTTTTCCCTTTTGAAGACATTTCGCTTCTCATCCCAGAAGCTTCTTCAGCTCTGACAGGATAGTGACCGCTCTGGCAGACTATTAGCTATACAATTTGGGATGAAGACCCTTGGAATGGTGTGGGAATAGGAATGGGTTTCCAAAGGGAAAATTTTGCAGACTAGAGGAGCCGTTAGCATCACTCAGGTGACCCTGAGGACAAAAATAAACCTCCAAGTGGCCTCAACGACCCTCTAAAAGGATGCAAAGGACCAGAGCTGTCTCAAGGAGTATCAACTCTTCCCTTCCCCATCATCCAGTCAGAGCTGAAGAAGCTTCTTGGATGAGAAGCGAAACGTCTTTAAAAGAAACAACAAGAAAGTCCAGTTGCCTCTTGAAAAAAAAAAGCACTTTTGGGACAACCAGGACCTGGGAGATGGAGAATCTCTACAGATTCTCAGAAGATACCCTCCCTAATTTCTCAGAGAGTAAAAGGAATGATGGCGAGAAGAACTTTCAAACTTCTACTATAACCTTACAATAAAGGTAATGTTGATCAACCTGGCTCCGGCTTCTTATTTGGATTACTCTGAAAGCCTAACCACACCTGCCCAGGTGATTTCCTTGCCAGGTATTATTTTTGATAAGGTCTACTGACTAATCAATAAAAGTGATTGACAGCGATATGGACGTAGCTTGCCCGCTGTGCCCTGCGTCACCTTCTGCCCAGCCTGGGCTCCAACTCTGGCATTTCTCAGGGATCTCCTCTCCAAGGAGTCATGAGCTTAAGGCCTGCTTAGTTTGTCTGGAATCATCCAAGATTTGCTAAGTGCTCTCTTCTGCTTTGATGCTTAAAATAGGAGTGACCCAATTTTTTCTGGGCCAGAAGCCAAGCATTGACTTTTTGAGAACGTGCCAGTCCCAGAAGAGATAGATAGGGCAAGACAAATGCTGATTGTTCTTCCTTTCCGTTTATGTTTAAATCCAATCCAGATTAATTACACTTTATATTACTGTTCTCCTGCCATGCCTTCTTCTTCTTCTCCTCCTCCGCTTCTTCTTCTTCTTCTTCCTCCTCCTCCTCTTCTTCTTCTTCTTCTTCCTCCTCCTCCTCTCCTTCTCCTCCTCCTCCTCCTCCTCCTCCTCCTCCTCCTCCTCCTCCTCCTCCTCCTCTTCTTCTTCTTCTTCTTCTTCTTCTTCTTCTTCTTCTTCTTCTTCTTCTTCTTCTTCTTCTTCTTCTTCTTCTTCTTCTTCTTCTTCTTCTTCTTCTTCTTCTTCTTCTTCTTCTTCATTCAGAGGAATCATTGAATCTATCATCTGCACCTCTATAACTGTCTGGTTTGGTTCTGCAACCCAACAGGACAGACCCAGACTTCAGAGGATAATTAGGACTGCAGAAAAAACTATAACTACCCACCTGCCTTCAATTGAGGACCTGTATATTGCACGAGTCAAAAAGAGGGCTGTGAAAATATTCACAGACCCCTCACATCCCGGACATAAACTGTTTCAACATCTATCCTCAAAACGATGCTATAGAGCACTGCATACCAGAACAACTAGACACAAGAACAGTTTTTTCCCGAAAGCCATCACTCTGCTAAACAAATAATTCCCTCAACACTGTTCAATTATTACAAAGTCTGTCCCACTATTATTTCTAATCTTCTCATCCTTATGACCCATCCCCTCCCACTTGTTATTGTAGGACTGTAACTTTGTCCCTTATATCCTTATGATTTATATTGACCGTTTCCTAGTATGATTTGATTGTTGATTGTACCCTATGACTATCATTAAGTGTTGTACGTTATGAATCTTGATTCTTAACGAATGTATCTTTTCTTTATGTATACTGAGAGTATTTGCACCAAAACAAATTCTTTATGTGTCCAATCATACTTGGCCAATAAAGTATTCTATTCTATTCTATTCTTCTTCTTCTTCTTCTTCTATTTCTTCTATTTTTTCCTTTTTTTTCTTCTATTTTCTTCTATTTCTTCTATATCTTCTATTTTTTCTTTGTCTTCTATTTTCTTCTATTTCTTCTCCCCCTCTTCCTCCTCCCCCTCCTCCTCATTTTCCTCCTCCTCCTCCTTCCTTTCTTCTCCTCCTTCCTTCCTTTTCCTTCCTTCCTTCTCCTCTCTCCTTTCCTCCTCCTCCTTCCTTCTCCTCTTCCTTCTCCTTCTCCTTCTATTTGGGGTGTAAGAAAGCAGTTATGCAATTAATTAAGATGCTCGAACAAAGATTTCTGTCCAGGCTGTGCATTATGTTTAACGCACAACCCTTTGCAGAAAAGCCTCACTGGATGGCACAATTGTAATAGAAATGTGTTTTTTAACCATTTGTCCAGGGTGGTAGAAGGGCTCCTGACTTGGGCAGGGGGTGGACTAAAAGATCTCCAAAACCCCTTCCAGCCCTAGGGGTTCTATAATTCAATCTCGGCAGCTTTAAGATGTCTTAAGACTCCAATTCCCAGAATTTCCCAGCCAGCATGGTGACTGAGGAATTCTGGGAGTTGAAGTCCAAGGTCCCCAAACTTGGAAAACAGTGTAATATAGATGGGATGGGAAAGGAAAGGAAAGGAAAGGAAAGGAAGGGAAAGGAGAGAAGAGAAGAGAAGAGAAGAGAAGAGAAGAGAAGAGAAGAGAAGAGAAGAGAAGAGAAGAGAAGAGAAGAGAAGAGAAGAGAAGAGAAGAGAGGGATCTTGGAGGTCTTCTAGTCCAGCCCCCTGCTCAAGAGGAGACCTTATGCAATTCCAGACTGTCCAATATCTTCTTAAAAGCCTCCAGTGATGCAGCTCCCACAACTTCCCAAGGTCTCCAATCACAAATGCTTCTCACTACAACTGATAGCTACGTTAGATCACATCTGAAACAGCAAATTTTGCTCCTCAAATTTCTCAGGGCTCAGGCACCCTTCTGAGCTGAGCAAAAGCTGGGCGCCCTTCCTTCACTTGGGCAAGAAGCTGGAAGTAAACAATGCAAGCAAGGAGGGTTGTGTCCCGGGCTCAGATTTCAGACCCAAAGAGAGAGAGAGAGAGAAGCTGGAAATTCCCTACTAACAACAAAAGCTGTATCTTGTGACACACACACATACACATCCCCAGAAATCCAGTGATGATTAATGTTTAACTCACGAGAGTGCTGTATAAAACAACTTCCTTCCTTTCGGTTTGAAACAAGAGTCCTTGGTGGTACTCAGAGAACCTGGAAAGTTGCTTCTTTCAGGTCTAAGTCGTTTAAAAGGAAGGCAGAAGCAGGTGGCCAGCAACCAGAAGCCACAGCCCAACACAGCACAGCACAGCACAACTTAGCCCAGCCCCAACCAACCATGGGAGGCTGCCTTAGTCACTCCGACGACGGTAAGGACAGCATTCAAGGTAGCTTTCTGGAGACACTAAGTTGGCTCGAGATGTTTGTTTCAGCACAGCTTAGAAGGGAAGCCCTCAAAGAAAATGATTTCTGAGCAGACACTAAGTATTTTGACTCTGGGCAGTAGCCAGCCTTCACACAAAATGTTTGATGCTTAAGAGATTGGCAGCAACTATTGTCAACATCGTATAGTAGACTTGCGGGGCCGGTGCGTTGTGCAACAAGGTCACCTAGCATAATAAGATTGGGGTCTGGGTGAGGGACTTCTGTCCTTGCTGTGAGTTGTGTTGGGTGTGTGTGTGTGTGTGTGCACGAAGGGAGGCTCAGGCAATCTCATGGTACACGTGTTGTACTCTGACAATAAAGGCAATAATAATAATAAAGCAACTCTCTTCCAACGTCTTTGTAGAGTGTGAAGGAGCAAATGGAATAGAGAAGCAGTTGGGTGATGATGGGTGCTATGGAGATTCTCCATCGTCCAGGTTGTGCCAAAGGTGCTTTTTTTTTCCCAAAAAGGCAGCTGGGCTTTCTTGGGTTGGTTTTTTTTTTTTTTCCTTTTTGAAAACGTTTCGCTTCTCATCCAACAGGCATCTTCAGTTCTTCGGTTCAGTTCTTCAATTCTTCAGTTCTTCAATTGTTCAGAAGAACTTCTTTAATTGTTTGGAAGAACTTGTTTGAAAACCTTTTGCTTCTCGTCCAAGAAGCATCTTCAAGTTCAGTTTCTTCAGTCCTTCAGAAGAAGAACATCTTCAGAACTGAAGAAGCTTCTTGGATGAGAAGTGAAACGTTTTCAAAGGTAAAAAAACAAAAAAAACCCAAGAAAGTTCAGTTGCCTTTTTGGGAAAAAAAGCACCGTTGGGTGCTTTTGGAAGGCTGATGTAGAACCTCCATGTTCAGGGATAGCCTGCCTGAATCCTAGTTGCTGATGCTTGGGAGAACAGAGTAGGTTTGAATGTGGATCTTTTCAAAAGCAATTTCTCAGACTTGGTGAACTTGACGCAACTCAATAAAGTAAGAAGTGTGTTTTGGGGGAAGCTGCCTCCCTTGTTCTTGGGCAGTTGGTCATACTGGTGTGGTGGAGTCCCAACAAGATCTGGAGTACTGCAACTCTTCTACCCCGGGTGAAGGATCTGATGAGTTCATTGGTGAGGGATAGGGCAAGAGAGACCATCTAGAGGGTCTTGGTTCATGGCCTCCTGGATGTGTCCCTGGCTGTGGTCACGATCCAGCATCATTGGGGGGCTTTGTCCTGACTCAAGACTCTTATCCAAGGTTGCAGAGAGGCTGTCTGGGTGGGCATGAATGGAAATGTAGATATCGAAGACTTTTCTTATCAAGGACCCTCCAAATGAGTAGGAATGCAGTTCCCACAATTCCTTGGTTGGATGATGGAAACTGCAGTCCAAACCATCCAGGACGGATGGTGACAATTAAACAATGCTTTTGGTGTCTATAACTCCCCACCGAGATTTCTAAGTTCAGTAATGAAAACAGGACCCCTCGTTTTCTCTCCTTTCTTTTTGGGTAAGGATTGCCTTGAAGGTTTGACATCAAACCAGGTTTAAAGGTTTAGGTCAGTGCCCCTGAGGTGTGATGCAGAGGCTAAGAAAGGACATGGTTTTGCTGGGAAACCTCTGGTTTAGAACAGGATCATTAGGGGTCCTTGATGCTCTCTGACCTTGGTTGTCTCCTTGTAGAGGTTTCATTTCATTCATCTGTGTGACAGTGTATAAACATCAGAGTTGTAGCGCTGATGATGTTACCTAGTTTGGTAATGCAACGACTGCAAGAAAGCAACCAAGCTCAGAGAGCACCAAGGACCCCACAGTTCTCCTCCTCCTCCTCTTCATCTCCCAACCCCCGTTCCCTTCTAGCACTGATGACGTTACCTAGTTTGGTAACGAAATGTCTGCAAGAAAACAACCAAGCTCAGAGAGCACCAAGGATGCCTCATATCAACCCTGAGCTACAAAATCCTTCTTTATTGGCATGACCATCATTTAGATTATTTTGTGCCTCTTCGTGTAGATTATTTTGGGCTGGCGTATTCAGCCGTCGTGGCATCCGGGCGTTAGAAGAGGAAAACACATGTGCAATGAACATTGGAATCAAAAATGCCCATCCACCTCTCAGATTGCATCTAGTGGGCAGGTGGCAGAAGGGATAAAGGTAGATTCTTGTCTAATCAGCAGGTACACATTGTGTTGCTTTAGGCCAAAGTTCCCCAACCTTTTTGGACTTTGTGGACTGGGGAGGCAGGGGAGAAATAGTTCTGGGCAAGCGGTGGGAAAGTGCACGCATAGCTTCATTGGCACGAGCAGCACGGACGTACGCCCAACGCTGGTGCAAATGGAGTGCATGCGCACCCACTTGTCCACTGTTCGCGTAAGTGGGGGTGTGAGGATGCACGTGTGCTGACCCGCCACTTCTGCAGCCCGGTTCTGAACGGTTCAAGGCTCAAGCGTTTTTCAGACTCCCCTTTGGCTGGGGAATTCTGGGAGTTCCAACTGCCCAGTTTGAAAACCCCCCCCTGCTAGAAGGCATTTCCTTTCAGATATGCTGAATTGTTACAAGGCCCATAAGGCCCAGACAACAGAATATATCTGGCCCAAGCTGCAAAAGGGAAATCAGGGCTTGTGGGTAGAACACCACAGGATTTATATCGGGGCTCACGCTTAGAGCAGAGGAACTATTAAATACTGTGCTAGGAAAGTGGACATCCATATATATAATCTTTTATATATGTATGTAGGTATGTATGTATGTATGTATGTATGTATATGTATTATATATGTATATTATATATATATTTGTATTGTTGCTGTATAGATAAGAGGATTAAAGTTTATACATAAGAGGGGAAACAACAAGATAAGCCTTATGTGCGATTAAAAAATGTTTTGTTCAACATTTATATGAAGCCGCTGGGTGAGATCATCCGTGGCTTTGGGGTGGAGTTCCATCAGTACGCTGATGATACTCAGCTGTACATCTCTACCCCGGGCCACCTCGATGAAGCCGTCGAAGTGATGACCCAGTGCCTGGAGGCCGTGCAGTGTTGGATGGGGCAGAACAGGCTTCAGCTCAACCCATCTAAGACTGAGTGGCTGTGCTTCCCAGCACCCCGGTACAGCCAGCTGGTTCCATCGCTGGCTGTGGGGGGGGGGAAATTCTTGCCCCCACTGAGAGGGCCCGCAATCTGGGTATCCTCCTGGATGTGCAGCTGTCATTGGAAGACCATGTGGCAGCCGTCACCAGGGGGGCTTTTGGCCAGGTCCATAGGATCTACCAGTTGCAGCCCTTTCTGGATCGGGATGCGCTTCGCACAGTCACCTCCGCCCTGGTGACCTCCCGCCTAGACTATGCCAATGCTCTCTACATGGAGCTGTCTTTGAAGAGCATCCGGAGGCTCCAGCTGGTGCAGAATGCAGCCGCGAGGGTGGTATTGGGGGCTCCTCGGGGCTCCCATGTTACGCCACTTCTGCGCGAGCTGCATTGGCTCCCGGTGGCCCTCCGGGTGCGCTTCAAGGTCTTAGTTATCATCTTTAAAGCGCTCCCTGGCTCGGGACCAGGATATCTGCGAGACCGCCTCCTGCCATTATCGGCCTCCCGCCGACCGATACGCTCCCATAGAGTCGGCCTCCTCGGGGTGCCGCCGGCTGGATGGCTGGCGACCCGAGGATGCGGGCCTTCTCATTGGGAGCACCCCCTCTCTGGAACGAATTACCCCCGGAGATGAGGACCATCCCTGATCTCCTGACCTTCCGCCGTGTGTTGAAAACTCATTTATTTCAGCAAGCCGGTCTGGCCTAGGGGTTTTTAAATCTTTTAATCTGGTTTTAACTTTCTTAATTCCCTTATTTTTAATCTTTTGAAAGGGCCAATGTATTTAATTCTTTTAATTTTTAAATATTGTGTATGTATTTTTATATGTGTATTTTATCTTGGCTGTTCACCGCCCCGAGTCCCTTTGGGAGGGGGTGGTGGTATATAAATTTAAATAAACAAACAAATAAATAAATAATTAAAAATCCAGTCTAACACAAAATGTACTTTTTGATGGGCTTGCAAAATACAACATTCATTTTAGCAACCCTCTGGGTCTGGAAAGCAATAAAACCCCAAGTGTCTTTAGAAGGCAATAAAGTCAGGAGTACTTTCACTTTTGCCAGCTGGCCAGTTGACACCTGTGCCTTACATACAAGATTAGCTAAAGAGGCTATTTTCAGGGCAAGGTTAGGAGTTACTTTGGGGCCAGACACACACACACACACATACACACAAAAGCATTGAACACCCCCCCCCTTTTTGGTGGGTGATAGATAGATAGAAGCATCGCTAGATTAGATAGTCGATAGATAGTAGTGATAGATAGATAGATAGATAGATAGATAGACAGACAGACAGACAGACAGACAGACAGACAGATCACTCCAAAGCACCAGAGGGCAGGACAAGAAACAATGGATGGAAACTAATCAAGCAGAGAAGCAACCTAGAACTAAGGAGAAATTTCCTGACAGTGAGAACAATCAACCAGTGGAACGACTCGCCTCCAGAAGTTGTGGCTGCTCCAACACTGGAGGTTTTTAAGAGGAGACTGGATAACCGTTTGTCTGAAGTGGTGTAGGGTTTCCTGCCTAAGCAGGGGGTTGGACTAGAAGACCTCCAAGGTCCCTTCCAACTCAATCAATCGGTTTATTAGTCTTCCAACTCTTGTTATTCTGTTGTTCTGAATAAGCTTATCTCTGGCTTGGATTTTTGGCACCAAGAAAGGGTTGAAATACGTAAACTGCTAACCTTGGCTTGAAAAAACCTTTAGCATATGCCTGTTTATTGGAAAATTGGCCTCTCCTCGCACTGTTGGTGTAAAGCCTCTGACAGAATGAAAGTGAAAGGAACTCAGTGACTTATTGCCTCTAAAGACACTTGGGGTTTTTTATTGTTTTCCAGACCCAGAGGGTTGCTAAAATTCATGCTGAATTTTGCAATCCCACCAAAAGGGAAAATTTTGTGGTTAGACTGGGTTTTTTATTTATTTATTTATTTATTTGCACATAAGGCTTATCTTGGTTTTTCCTGTATGTATAAACATTAATTCTTTATCTTATTTTAGTTTATTATTTGCAACAATAAACTTGTATAAAGCTGGCAGGAGATCTGAAAATGAGGCCCGTGTAACAGTTGGAAAGCATTTGACAGCTTCCGGTCTCCACCCACCAAACCTGTTTTGCCCTCCAGGGAGCTGAGCACCTTGAGAAGGTGCTGAGTGCCCCAAGGTCAAAATGTTCCCAATTCCTCGTTTAGCATCCCAGAAAATCAAGTATTTAAGGATTTGCCAAGTCTGCCCTTGGCGGATGCTCTTAATCTCTCTTTCATGTCCTCAACGTAGTGAAGCAGAACGTGCAGTGCTATGACTCACCATCATCAGGGTAATAAATCAAGGAGCACAGAACATAAATTCAAATAACTTTATTGCGGTCATTAATCAGCAGAAAAGAACATAGAATCACGGGGACCTCAGAGGACCTCTAGTCCAACCTTATACCCTCCGGGTGAAATCTCTTCTTGAACATTTCCATTGATGGGAGCACCCATAGGTTCTGGAGGCAAGCTGACTCATTGTTCTGTCAAAAAATGTTCTGCTTACTCCTCAGTGAGATCTCTCGCTAACATGCTTCCACCCATAATTTCTCGTCCTGCCCTCAGGTGTGTGATGACCCAGAGTATATCAGAAATATAACAAATATATAACTTTAGACTGTCTACTATGGACCTCACCCCTTTCCTAAGAGGCCTGTCGGGGGCATGCATAAGCGCATCAAAACGTGCCTACCATCCCTGTCCTATTGTTTCTTTTTTATTTTTCTTATATGTACCCATTTCATGTATTCATAACTATGTATATACTTATACCTATTATCTTGTAAGTGATTGACAAACCAAATAAATTATAAAAAAATAATAAAAAATTCTAAATTCTAAAATCCAAAACGTAACTAAAAGTCCTTTAATGCCTTCAACTTGGCTTCACCGTTTAATTGTTCACAGTGGAGGAGTAAACTATTTTCAAAATAACATTTCAAAGGCAAGAAACACAGTTCGCAGTCAAAGAGCCGATAACGAAGCAAAAACCAGAAACAAACTGCATTGAATAAAATTCCTCGACAAACCAGGATAGATAATTGCCAGCTTCAGGAAGATAACCAGGGACAGTCCGTTGGAAGAACGCCAACCAAGATAAACCTTCTTTAGGAATAAAACACTAATTTGCACGCAGGTCCAAACTCTTATGCAGATCTCACACTTGCAACCCATGAAGAGGATCATGGCCCTCTCCTCCCGAGTAGACCACGTTTTACCCTGATCCTCTCTTCCCTGCGTGCCCTGGGATGGATAGAGGATGGGCCTGGGTCCTCCTCTGACTGCTCAGCGTGGCACCTCTGCCCTTCCCCAGCCTCCTACGCGACCTCTGGAGCCACACTTCCACTCCCTGTCGGCTCTCCCTCCTCTTCCTCAGAGTCAGTCTCCATCAGGGGCATGACAAGGTGCTTTGGAGAGTAAGTTAATCTCTTCTTCTCTGTGGCAACACCTTAAGTATGGGAGACAATGACCAGATCCCCCTATTCTTCGTCGTCGAGGGCTAGACAGACCTAGCTCCTTTTAGCCTCCCTATCCTTTCATCATCTCTTTTTAAAAGATTGGACAGTCACTTATCTGAGATAATATAGGGTCTCCTATTTGAGCCGGAGGTTAGGGTTAGGGTTACTCGAGCTGGAGGTTGGACTAGACAACCTCCAAGTTCCCTTGCAACTCTTTATTATTCTGTATTCTTTATTGATGCAAACAGGTCCCTTGGGAGTTGTACTCTCTCTTCCTTTCTATGATTGTACTAGCAGGGTACCATGCTTTGCTATGAACTATGCGATCAGGCAGTTTTGGGGGGAAAAATAAGGGAGGGGGGAACTTCTGCCTCTGCCTACCAGCATCCATCAGTATATATCTGGCTAGTGTCCTGTCAGTGTGTGAGAGACTTGAGGGCTGTTTGGAAACTGAAACAGTATTTGCTGCGTGAACAAGGAGGAGACAGCAAGGAGCCTGGGCGTGGCTTAGCTCAACTGTTCTGGACTAAAGCTGATTGGTGCTCTGAAACTGAAACTAAAACTCCTCTCCTCTGCTTGTGTTTTGCATTTGGAAGAGATTTCTTTCCAGGTGGGGAGGGGGAGTAGAACTCCTTAGCATCAGAGCATGTTAATAATAACAATATAGGAAATACTCTAAATGCTCTGATGGTCATTTTGAAAAATCCTTTCTTAGTGAGCCCCGAGAAGTCCAAGAGAAACATACTGGCCAATTTCAAGTTTGTAGGCTTTATGGTTCTGGAGATTTTGTGATGATGACGTGAGGGCATTTCGCTTTGATAGACAGACAGACAGACAGACAGATAGATATTCACGATGCTTCATGTCTCCACAGAATGGGAGGGTTCTCTCGACGCCTCCTACATCCCGCTCTTCTTCCACCCTTACATCAAAGGATCCCAGGTTATTATGGATGAATCTTGCTGTACAGTAAGTAGAATAGACACCTTCCACGACGGTATCGTCTTCTCCAACCGGCCCATAGAACTTGATGAGAAAGTGACACTGAAAATCTTACAAGACGACCAGAAGTGGCATTGCGGGCTTCGTGGTGGGCTTCACCTGGGAAAGACCCCCGCCTTCAGTCTGGCGACTTGCCTCCGTTTGCGTGCCAAACTGGTCCTCCGAGGCAAGACCTGTGCGTCTGTTTTACCAGATGACTATCTAGCGGAAGGCACCACAATCAGCTTCTGGGTAGACAGCCGGGGCTGCGTTTTATGCAGCACCAGACTGGAGACGAAGGGTCCTTCCTCTTCCAAGGCGTCTCGGTTTTAAAATATCCTCTTTGGGCGGTTTGTGGACGTCTATGGAAGAACCAAAGCGTCCCAACTTCTCGGTAAGCAACTGCAGGCAAGGACAATTGTGCTGTGGGTGGCGTTTTTCAGGTCACGAGGAAGGCCGGTGGAGTGACCAATAGCCCTCTTCTCTTCTCTCTCTCTCTCTTTCTGTCTCTCTCCCCTCCCTAAGGAACACTGTCTTGTTTAGTACAACGGTCTACTTATTAGAGGACAAAAAAACACACTTGATCTGGGTGGTGGACCTTCTCATCTCTCTTCCCCTCACAGTCACTGTATGTCTCCTCTCTCTGCCCGTCTGTCTCTTTTAAGGAAACTGGTCTTGCTTCGTGACAAACATCCTCCACTTACAACAAACAGCAGCCTTTCTTTTTGGTATCTCTCTCTTGTGGGGGGGTCTGTCTCCTCTCTCCATCTCTATGTCTCTGTCTCGTCTCCCGACTTCCTGGAAGAATGTCTCACTTAGTGACAAAAAATTTGGGTTCAACCACCTGGCTAGTAAGTTGAGGAGGCGGATAGGACTCTTTTAAATTCTTCCCCCTCCCTCTAGGGACACAAAAAAGTTCCACATTTTTGTTTCCTTTTCTAAAGTCCAGTAGCTGGATACAACGAAAGACAATCTGTAAGGATTGCAGGAGCATGAAGAGAACAGTGGACCAGGACACTTAACAACAGCAGGTAATGGAGCAACCATGATTTCTGTGGCAAGGTACAAATGGTAAAATGTCATCCTCTTAGGAAGTTTCCGTAATTCAGGTTGCACTCTGCTTGATACTTTCACCGCATGTTTCTTGTACTGCCTTCTGGTGCGTTGGAGAATAATTTCTTCTTTCCTTGGGGCAGCCCCTCAACTATTGGACTATGCTATAATGTTCATCCCTCATCTTCTTTCTTTAGACTAGCCAGGCGCAAAGCCTGCAACAGTCTTAATCATGTATAATCCCAGCATTGTATCCTATTGTTGCTCTGCTCTGAATTTTTCCCAAAGTCTAAGTCTTTTTGCAGCATGGGACCGATAAATGGTTTGCACTATTACCATGTGTGGCCTGGCTCAGGGTTTTGTAGGTCGCACTAATCCTTACACACGCTTTTGATTTCCACAAGACTCTGTTTTATACCATCCAAGACGTCTTAATACTTTTGGGCTGTGCTGTTGCAAAC